>JAPDSC010131995.1:0-32150 GCA_026290005.1 Latrodectus geometricus | reverse complement strand
AATTATAATTTGCAAGTAATTTATTGTTTTGATAAAGTCTAAAAGGGTGAATAGAGCCAGTAAACTCTTTCGATAATCAGTTAACTGATCATTCAGATACCAGTTCATCCCAGGAGACCCAAAAAAATATGACTAAAAAATGTGGCAATGAAAGTTATATATTAAACACAAATTTAGGAACTTTTATGCTGACACATACTAAAAATTATAATTTGCAAGTAATTTATTGTTTTGATAAAGTCTTGAAGTGCGAATAGAACCAGTAAACTCTTTCGATAATCGGCTTTCGACTATATTCATTCATAACTCACTGCATTTGGTAAGGCTACCAAACTTTCCATTTTGTTAAGCATCTACGAAAACAATGGAGCGAGAGAGGCAGAGAAAGAAGGAAATCTTCTTAAATGGTATATGATGCTCAATAAAAAGGCAGCCGACTGTTGGGGAAAGGCTCAGATTAGGATTGTAATGTTTCATGGCGTTTATAAGCAATGGATTTGGGCGAAAGCGGCATTCCCACAGATTAAAGCCTTCCAAACGGTCCCCCCCCGATGTCGTTACGATTATTTGTAGATGTTTTAACGGCTCCCAGTTCGAGGTTTCCATGGCAACCAAGTGTCTTTCCGACAAAATAAAATGTACCCTCCCCTACTCCCACACAGCCTTCTGTACTCCCACCATCCCTCCCATCGGAAAATCACTTGTCATAAAAGCTTCATTCTGGTAATGTTTTCCATCTTTTCATGGGGGAATACAACAAAAACCCTTTTGTGAGGAATTCGAAGGAAACTTCTTATAATTAAAGAAATAGAGCTATTTTAAGAATTACATTGTAACATAATTTGCCATTCTTTCCTTTTAATTCATAGAATATTTTCTATTCTCTAAATTACAGATATGCTTATAAGCCTTCTTAAAATTAATTAGTTATTTTATTAACTCATTATAATTAGAACTTTGAGGAGAAAACCTCTCTGAGTGAGACACACAGAAACGAAATACATTTATCTGAAACTCGGTAACAATGTAACTAAAAATACAGAATGCCATCCATTAATAATAAACATTTCCATTGTTCGAAAATGAAGGAAATTAAATTTGAGAGTAGACATTGGAAAAATTAACTATAATATAATATAAAATATAGATAAGACATGGAAGCTTATGTAAAAGATATGATTAGAAACAATATTATTCTACTTGAAATTCGGCAATATTGTAGCGAAAGAAAATATACACCATTCGCATTAAAAATAAACACTTTACTTCTAATTCAAGGCAATGAATGAATTTAAGTTTGAGAATAGATATTGAAGATATTAACTATAAATCAGAAAATATAGGTAAGACTTGGAAACTTTTGTGAAAGATTGGAAAACAAACAATAGTTTTCTTGAAACTCGACAATATAGTTACTAAAAAAAGTGTAAATCACTCATTGAAAAATAACATCTTATTTTCATTTCTAGACTATAAATGCAATTAAACTTGATAATATACACCAGAGAAATTAACTATAAATGTATCAGAAAAAATAGATAAAATATGGAAGCTTACGTGAAAGGATGACAAACAATATTTTTCTACTTGAAATTTAGCTATACTGTAATCAAATAAAATATATACCACTCATTAAAAATAAACATTTTATTTCCAATTCTAGACAATGAATGAATTTAAACTTGAAAATAGTCACAGGAGAAATTAAATATATCAGAAAATATAGTTAAGATATTTAAACTTGTATGATAGGTTGAAAGGGACACAATACTTTTTACTTGAAGCTCGACAATACTGTAACAAAAGAAAGTGTACATCGTTCATTGAAAACACAAACATTTTATTTTTATTTCTAGATAATGAATGCAGTTAATCTTGAGAACAGTCACTGGGGACATTAACTATAAATATAGCAAAAAAGGTAGATAAGACTTATGTGAAAGATTGGAAGAGAAAATATTTTTTAATTGAAGCTTGACAATACTGTAATTAAAAAAATACAGATCACTCCTTTTGAAAATAAACACTTATCTCCAGTTCTTGACAACGAAGGAAATTAAAAAGAGATTTATTATAATATTAGTTTGGGGAAAAAGTTATCCATTATATTTTCGGTAGACGTCTGTAGTGATCGCTATCTCGTGAGGTATCTATCAAACAATTTCAAATTTATTCTCATTGGAAAGGTGACATTTGACACTAAAATATTCTCTTGCGGTTTTTTGTTTGATTAATTCAGTAATGAGTACAAGGTTTTAAAAATAGAAGACAACAAACAGAAAATTCGATACATTTTCGTTTTTCTCTTGTAACGGCGAAAAAGATAGCCGGGCGGCTAAAGTTGTGAAAGGTGTTTATCGTCCTATATATGACTGTAACAACCAGTTACGCACAATTCTGGTTTCGTCGATTCCGTTTGGGTATTTGGATGCTATAGATGCACCTCGCGTGGATACAACATCATCGAGAATGTCTATAAAATATCAAAAATTATCAAACTTGACAGCATTTCAGCAGTCGCAGCTTCGCACAAGACCTAAAAATCTCCATGAAAACTGTTTTAAACCTTTTTACAAAGTGAATCTGAAAGAAGTTACAAAAAGTTCACGCAAAAATAATGGATTTCTTTTTCCCCACCCTAATATATCACAAACTTTTTGAGAATAGGCAATGAAGAAATAAATTATATAGAAATATATTATAGAAGATTTAGATAAGGGCTAAATAAGAAAAATTTATGTGTTAACTTGGGGGACGAAACCTCTGGGAGTGGAAAATAGAATTTCAAAGAAATTTATTAATTTATTTGAAACTTGGTGATACAGTGACTGAAGAAAGAGCTCATTAAAAATAAACGTATTATTTTCATTCCTTAAAAATGAAAAATATATATATATATTAAACCTTATGAAATATATTATATAGTTCTTATGTATAGATATCGGAGGCATAAATTATTCCATACCTGGATCGGACTAAAATAAGAAAATGTGTGGAAACACAAGCTTTTTTATTTTAGCCTGACCCAGGATGAGAAAATTATTTTAGAATGACATAGAAAAGTAATAAATGGCATGTATTTATTTGAAATATATAGGTTGCTACTGATATATAGGATACTGGTTATATAGGTTGCTACTGAACAAAATGCACACTTTAGAATAAAATGCATACTTTTTTTAAAAAAAAATAAACCTATCATTTCTATTCATCAAAAAATAATAAAAGAAAACAAAATTTATAAATTTCTAAGTGATTGAAATTAAATATAATGTCTTTATTATAATATATCATTACACTCTTGGAATATATATTTAAAAGAAATACATTACAAATATAGCAAAAAATGCGAATAAAGTGAATCTCAGTTTTTTTATCTGAATAACAGCAAAAAAGTAAAATTTATCATACTTCTTTATGAATATTTTGAATGAATTAAGAAAAATGTAGTAACATACTGAGGTCAAATGAGTGATTATTTCTAAGCTACTAGTGTTTATTAGCATTTGCTGATGCTATGACGAGCACTAACGTTAGCATGTGTGTAAGTGAGTAGAAGTAAAGTGAATATATATATATTAGTTTGGGGAAAAATAAATCCATTATTTTTACGTGAACTTTATGTAACTTCTTTCAGATTCGCATTGTAAAAAGATTTAAAACAGCTTTCATGCAGATTTTTAGGTCTTGCGCTTTACAACTGCTGACATGCGGTTCACTTCGATCATTTTTGATATTTTATAGACATTTTCGACGATGCTGTATCCACATGCAAGGTGCATCTCTAACATCAAAAATACATGAACGGAATAGACGAAACAAAAATTGTACGTAACTGGCTGTTACAGTCTTATATAGGACGATAAACACCTTTCACAATTTTAGCCACCCGGCTATCTTTTTCGCTGTTACAAGAGAAAAACGAAAATGTATCGAATTTTCTGTTTGTTGTCTTCCATTTTTAAAACCTTGTACGCGTAACTGAATTCATCAAACAAAAAACCACAAGAAGATATTATAGTGTCCAATGTCACCTTTCCAACGAGCATAAATCTGAAATTGTTTGATAGATACCTCACGAGATATCGATCACTACAGACGTCTACTGAAAAAATAATAGATTACTTTTTCCCCAAACTAATATACAGTTGAAAATAATTTTTAAGGTCTTTATCAATTATCTATCCTTTGAGTTGCACACTGATGTTGAGGCATTACAGTGAAAGCAATTTCTGGATAATAGTTAGGAGTAAATCCATCCAGTAAAATGATTATATCACCTTAAAACTGTTCTGTTCATTGATTTTATCTAAAATCGTTTCAACCTTCAAAGAAATAAACAATTAGAGATTTGTGAGAAAGTGCTGTTAATATTATAATGCGATTATATAAAAATATATATTCAATATAAATGTATTGCTGCTAATAAAAGCAGCCTGAGTGTCCAAATTCATAGTTAAAAGCAAATTACCGGAAGCACATTTCAATAATCAAAATGCATCGGTTATTGAAATACGTTTCCGATCATTTATTTTTATTCACTGAGACCACTAAACGCTGCATATTGCCTGGCAATTTGAGCCTCCGTATATTGACGAGGTCGATGTACAGGATGGTGCTCTCCTCTCTACACCATACCAGCCAAAACTCTAAAGTAATTTTAACCTACCTCTAGGCCTTCTTTCCATAATGATCTTTGGCTTGGATTGGTACTGAACTTCTTTAAGACAAGAGATTAACGCGATTGTCGTAATGAAGATTTTTCTTCGTTACGACAATCGCTTCATTGAACACAATTTAGGAAAATCATAAAGTACTAAGGATAAGCATTGGTGGAACAAATCCTTCAAAAACATATGTTTTCATGCCGATATAAATCTTCTTCATTGCGATTTTTCTGGTGATTCTTACTTTTCTAAGACGTATTCTTAGTGTATAATGCTTATTTTATTTTATTCTTATATTACTATACATAAAAATAATTGTGGATTTAAAAATCTTTTTTTTTTTAGATTAAAGTCAAACCTGTCATTTAAATGACTAATTTATTGAAAAAATCATCGATGTTTCTGTTTTGTAAAATGTCAAATATTTATATACTTATTTGCTGCAGCTTTATTTGGATATTTTAATAATTTATAACAAATTTATAACACTTTTATTTGTTTTTCTACTTTATTATGAAGTAACCAATTAAATTTATCTTCGGGATTCGTGTTTATAACTCAAATAAAATAAATTTGGTTTCATTTTTGCCCACAATTTAAGTAATATTTTTGAAAATATAATAAAATCTAATAATATCAATATTATTAATATAAAAAAAATTTATTATCATGTTTACACTTTCAATCATTAATTATAATATTTCATTTGTTTTTACAGATTTATTCACAAGAATTTTTCTTTATAAAATACTTGATGTTTAGTTATTATGGATTTAACTCATTGCTTAAAGATGATTTAAAATTTTGGAAATATTTAACTAGTTTTTTCTTCTATATTATTTTAATTTTTGCCTCTGTGTGTTAAGTGGTGAAAAGAATTTATATAAAAATAATAATATTCGAAATAATTTTTAATTTACAAGTTTTTTGGCAAATTTGCTCCTACGTTATTACAAAAAAACTTTTGTAATTTAAAGGACACATTACATTTTAGATATAAATGATTTTACAATTTTTAATTCTCCAGATTTTGAAAAAATTCTTAAAAAATTTACTCTGAGAAACTATAGTCAATCAATATAAACGGCAATTATTTAATTTTTCGATTTCTGGATGTCTTTATTAATATTTTAAATCACAAATTAATTTTACTAACATCTAAGATAAAATAATTTAATTTAATTTTCAGTTTGATAAATTAATACATTGAAATTCAAATATATCTATTAAAATTTATAAAGATAAATAAAATAAGTCAATTATCTAGAATCAACAATATTTAGAATATAAGTCAGTTATATGAGAAAATAAAATAAACTTATAGATTTTGCTCGTTTTTAAATAAGAATTTCACGAAGTATTTTATCAAACACTTTTTAACTAAGTCTTAAATGACAGTAATGACATATCTGACCAATTTCATCTTCTGATTATTATTTATTTATTTGTTTACTTCTATAATTTTCATTACACGTCTCATTTATGTACAGACAAGCTGTACATACGGTTTTGGAATATAATGGCCTAACTTTTGTACATTTGTTTTTATGCCATGTTAGTAAAACGGTAAACTTGTGACAATACTGCCAACGATTATATGATAAAACAAACTTTGAAAAAAAAAATTTAAGTGAATAATTAATACCAGCATTTTCATTTCTACATATCTAATAATTTTTTTATTATAGTATTTATAAAAACCTGAAGTTAAAAGGACAAAAAGGAATTATTGCAAATGTTTTTATCCTACAAATTTAAATTGGAAAAGGAATTATATTTCCATTTTTTTGTGCAATATTTATGAAATATGATTCCCCCCCCCTGCTACAGTAAACTATTTACTACATGAAAATTATAAACACAAAAAGATCATTCAGGGAAATTTATTTTAGAATATTTATAAAAAAACTGAAGTTAAAAAAACAAAAAAGAATGATTTCAAATGTTTTTATCGTACAAATTTAAATTGGAAAAGTAATTATATTTTCATTTTTTTGTGCAATACTTATGAAGTATGATTTTCCCCCCTGCCACAGTAAACTATTTACTACATAAAAATTATAAACACAAAAAGAGCATTCAGGGAATTTTTTTTAAGAGTATTTATAAGAAAACTGAAGTTAAAAGGACAAAAAGAATTATTACAAAAGTTTTTATCGTACAAATTGGGAAAGGAATTATATTTTTATTTTTAAGGCAATATTTATGAAGTATGATTTCCCCTGTGCCACAGTAAATTATTTACTACATAAAAATTATAAACACAAGAAGAGCATTTAGGGAATTTTTTTTTCTGCAGAAATCAACAAGCAGCATAGAAGTGATGACACGTAAGTGTACCTGTGTGGAAATGTAATATTTCTCATCACAACACCCCCTCGCCCCTTGCCCTGCACCTGTAAATGGTCAACAATGGATAGCATCTAGCGAAGATAGCCTCATGCTGCGCTAGGGAGCAGGGAATGAAATTTCCTCGTGATGTTGGGCGATGGGGCGTATCTCTTGTGAACCCGGTAGTCGGACGATACGAATCTCTTGCCCCCACCCCTTAAGCGCGTGCTGCCAGCCTTTTCCATCCTAAAGCGTGACCAGTTAATTTGCTTCTACTTGATGGAAAATCTTCAGTCTCTGATAAGGTATTATGTTGAAAAACATCGCTGAGATGCCGAGCCATCCCATTTGTAGTGCTTATCTTCTACCACTGTTTCTCATGTCTACTCATTCTCTTTGGAATGGGACCTAACATTCCATTATCAAAATAACAAAAGCTTTTCCTATTCACAAAGGAAAACGTTTTCTGTCAGTTAATGCTGCTGTTGCAGGGAAAAAAAAACTCAGGTATTAAAAGAAAAATTGCTCGCGGGAAATAAGCACCATTTTTTGCTTCTATGCATTTAATTTGAAAACTTCGATTAGTTTATATACAGTTGATAATATATATTTTTTTTAATTATTTTTATATATATATATATATATATATATACTGATTATGTTTAACATTTGGTGTTTACACCTTATGAGTATATTTTATTTGTATTTAATTAATTTAAAGGCAGAGGAGAATAATCGCAAGGACTTGCTAATTTTATATTAATAAAAGTTTTCAAATTAAAAGCATAGAATCAAAAAATGGTACTGATTTTACTTAAGCAATATAGGAGATAATTTGCTGAATAAATCATGTTCACATTAATTTCAATGATAAAAATCACAAAAAATGGTATAAAATAGTTTGTTTAAAAATAAAATAATTAGGAAAATGCTTCATTTTTGAATGTGGAAATCCAAACTGAAAATTGTCCTGAATTCTGTTCTTAAGACGAAAATATGTTCTCATATATTCTATGGTCATCAGGTAAAAGCGTGCAAATTAAAATTACAAAAAGAAAACAAGTAAGAATACATTGAGATTCTAACATTATTTTCCAATTTCCAGTCTTCAATACTCCATCAACGTTAAGATACGTAAATAAATCAATTGCTTTGCTCTTTTCTTAAATAAACACAATAATTTTCTTAAATAAACAAGAATATAAGAAAAAAGAAACAATATGGAATTGATTGAAATATATTCAGTCCTCAATGTAATAAAATTAGGAATTCATAACGTAAGGAAAACAACTTGAAAATAGAACTGCACAATCATAACTGCATTGTTTAAACAGAAATCTGACCCCAACATAAATTGTTCTCAATATAGTCTCATTGTTTGTCTTGTTTTGGCTCATGAGAGTTAATTAGAATGAGAATTTCAATTTAAAGTAGATTCTGAATCTCTACAAACATTCTAAGCCGAAATCGAACCAATAAATTGCTACATTCAAATCTGGAGCTTTGACTATCGCATCAGGTCAACCTCCTTTTATGGAAATAATATAGAGTATCACTATTATGTTTATGTTGTATTAGAAAACTACTTTAGAATTATATAACTTGTGTGTGTGTTAAAATTCATGTAAATATATTATAGGAAGTACTGAATTTAAGGAAATAATAATAATAGAAGAAGAAGGAAATTAGTGGCATTATACATAGTAGTACGTGTACTACATAATAGTCAAAACAAATTATATTAAAATAAGCCAAATATTAGTTAAAATATCAAAATTTTTTGTGTAAATTTAGTTTTTTATAAAGAGTGTTTATAAATTAATTATACTAAAATTTTATACAAAACTATATAATTTTATGTACAAATGTCTGCAAAATTTTACAATTTTATGTAAATTGTCAAAATGTATACATTGTTTTGATATATTATCAAAATTCGTTAAACACAATATATTTGGAAATTGTTACTATGCATTTATTGTTTCACGATATATATTGTTATCAGTTAGAATTAGTGATATTTTAACGTAAATAATATTAAATAATTATATATGATTTAATTTTACGTGTTCACTAACCAGATTTTACATATCAACGTCTTATCACATTTTTATAGATTCAATGCTATTGGTTTTATAACTATTTTAATAGTGCATCGTATAGTAAAGTACTCTCCAAATAATAGTCATCAAAATTATAACAAGATTACACATTAACACATTTAGAACTTATTACATTCAGTATGAAAATAAAATTGTTAGGATCAAAATTTAGGAATAAATCACATTGATTATATACAAAAATATACTAAAAATTAATAAACGAACATAAATTTATTTGTTTCAAAAATTACAATGCATAAATGAACATATTATAAAGAATTTCACTTCACATAAAACAATACTTGTGCAAATAACCAACTAGTCAATGTATTATATTTCAAGTTTTTATTTTCTGCTGATTAGCTGCATTTAATTGCTTGGAACTGACAGACATGAAATAATAAATATTATAGAACAACCGAAAGTTTGTGAGATTTATTTAATTTGATTTTATCATTCCGAAATTAATTTTTATTATCATCAGAATTATAAATTGTTTTATTAGTAAATAGAAAACATTAAATAAAATAGAGTGGTTGGAGCAAATATATGGAACAATAAATATAATAGAACAATTTACTGTCAAAAAAATAACGCAGAATAAAGGAAAAAATAAACTAAAAAAAAAAAAAATTAAGATACTTTTTGAAATTCAGTAAGATACTCTGAACCATTTTTACAAATGTCAACAAATTTACGTTAGCAAAGAATATTAATTTGTAAAATCGTCCATCGCATCCTGTCTTGTGGTAAGCGTGCCTGACTGCGGAATGGAAAGTACTGGGTTTGAATCCCGGTTCAGGCTTGGATGAACTTTCTCTTTCTTTATCTCTCACCTATATTTATTTGTCCTTTCCTTGTATAAATGGGTTATGAATAATTGCTTACCTTATAAACGGATACCTATGGCAGGTGTGTTTGGTTATAAAAAATATCTCCAGTTATTCGCTTCAATGTGAGCTACAAGCATGCTAGAAGAGATTTCCAAAAAATGTCCCCCATAATCTAACCTTAAAATTAAAATATTAATAGATATAAATTAACTTCAATAATATGTTGCAGTAAAAATAATTCCGAAAACTTAGCTCAGGGTAAAGAAAATTACATATGCAATTTGGATTCCACTACAATGCTCTTGAAGAGAAAATAAATTATATATTTTTTAAAACTATTTAAATTTCTTACAAAAATATTTTATTTTTTAACATTTAAAAGTATCATAACTTTTAGTTTTGATAAAAACAACCAAAAAGCCATATTATAAATATATGACCGAATATTTTTCACAATAAACACAGTAACAGAGATACTTGTTATTTTATAGAATAACTCGGTATTTCATGAATTAATTGTATACAAGTCGATTAAAGTATATACAATTATTGAATTCTACGATTAACTAGGTATTCTACAGAATAACGATTACTTGATCGTTAAAGTATGAAATACTGCACTCGAAAGTTCTATGAGCAGCGTCAAGATGCTTTTAGTCTGTTTTGAATGGTTTATAGATCCTTGGCAATGGCGTTTGTGTGCATATTTCATTCTGTTACATTTAGACGTAGAACTGAGACGGTGTATTTATGTTAAATTTTGAATTATTAACAAATCTTCTTGCAACTCTTTTCACTGAAATAACTTCTGCAGGCATAGGAGACCGATCAGTAAATAAGAAAGATTTAATTTTAGAGAGTTTTGAATCTTTGTTGAATAAGCGTAAGATAAAGGAAAACAATGTTGCACTTTTTCATGAAAATATTTTAGCTTTGACAAATATTATTTTTCACTTACGAGATCTATTTGTTTCTTTATAGAATAACTAGGTAAAAAGTAGTTTTTCCTCTGTTATATACTTTAACTGACTTGTCTAGTTATTTTATTAAATATTTAGTTATTTCATGAAATAGCTGAATTATATAAAGGTAATAATATATGTGTACAATAAAGGTAATATATACATAAATTATAACTTCTAGTACATTAAAGTTGTTTTGTAGTATTAGTTTGGGGAAAAAGTAATCCATTATTTTTTCGGTAGACGCCTGTAGTGATCGATACCTCGTGAGGTATCTATCAAACAATTTCAGATTTATGCTCGTTGGAAAGGTGACATTTGACACTAAAATATCCTCTTGCGGTTTTTTGTTTGATTCATTCAGTTACGAGTACAAGGTTTTAAAAATGGAAGACAACAAACAGAAAATTCGATACATTTTCGTTTTTCTCTTGTAACGGCAAAAAAGATAGCCGGATGGCTAAAATTGTGAAAGGTGTTTATCGTCCAATATAAGACTGTAACAACCAGTTACGTACAATTTTTGTTTCGTCGATTCCGTTCGGGTATTTTTGATGTTAGAGCTGCATCTCGCATGTGGATACAGCATCGTCGAAAATGTCTATAAAATATCAAAAATGATCGACGTTAACCGCATGTCAGCAGTCGTAACGCGCAAGATCTAAAAATCTACATGAAAGCTGTTTTAAATCTTTTTACAAAGTGAATCCAAAAGAAGTTACATAAAGTTCACGTAAAAATAATGGATTTCTTTTTTTCCAACCTAATATTTTATTACACAATATTCCAAAAAAATCTACTAATATTTTATCACTATGTGAAAATTAATGTAAATTGTTTATGTCTTTTACTTCATTCATGTAACTAAGCCAACAGATCAGAATCACAATCTATAATCTGAATTGAGTGATTTATCAATCTATTAGTACACTTAGATATTAACCACTTATTTAAATCTTCCTTCTCCTTGTTTTCCAAATTTCAATAATTGTGTTCCGTGGCTGTCTGCTTGGTTAAAGCATTCGTTTTAATTATCGGAAGGTAGTTAGTTCGAATCCCAATCTAACCGAAGATCCGTCATATTCACTAATGGTAGCTGGAGTGATTAGTGAACACAATGAAGATATAAAAAATTTACAGTGATTGAAATGTCTTCCGAGTGAAATAACATCTCTGAGAATAGGAGGGTTTTGGGGTCTTCTGCTTGGTCCTTGCTTTTAAGTTACGAATAACCACTCAATCTCAGCTAAATGCTTCCCAATATTAATATCTCTTGGTCATGAACCTCTCGGAGTTGCGTTTCACACACATCATCATGTCCCACACTGTTTCATGGATTTGATTGATGTCTCTGTGGATCAAGTGGAATACGACAACAAAAACATCAATAATTGCTGTTTGGTTTTTTTTACACTAAATAACTATAAAAGGTTTAGGTTTTTTTTACGCTAAATAACTATTTTATTAATTTTTAAAAATAAATTTTTCATATAAGATTCGAAAAAATCAATAACGTGACTGATTTGCAGACTCAATCAATACAATGAAATTAAGCACTTGTTTAATCACTTTCCTCTTTTGCAAGAATAGACAATTACAAGTAGACGACAGTTATCTTAATATCACAAGTGATAAGACTGAGTTTAATAGATATTTTTCCAAAATAATGAAAATAACAATACCTAAAATGCAATGGATTATTTTTATAAAAAGCAAAATAGGGTTGCTAAAACTTTTTGATTCTCTTTTTTTTCCATTTAGGTGATAGATTTATGCCTATATTTTTAAATTGGCAGATATGAGAAGCCCACATCACCACAAATTGCAGTTGTGGTACAGTGCAAAGTAAAGTGGGAAAAAACATAAAAAATAGCAGAGAAAGACACGTTTTCGTGAAGTTAAACATTTCTACACGAATTACTACTGTGAAAGAATCCGGCCATAA
Organism: Latrodectus geometricus; assembly: GCA_026290005.1. NCBI lineage: Eukaryota > Metazoa > Arthropoda > Arachnida > Araneae > Theridiidae > Latrodectus > Latrodectus geometricus. The sequence goes on along the minus strand of JAPDSC010131995.1, from coordinate 19,310 downwards.
TGAAGGGGTTGTGTACCATACGGGTTGAGCAGCAACGGTTTCCCAGTCAGAAGAAGAAAAAGTAATAACTACTTCATGTTCTGGCAACATGAAAAGGTAGGCTCGTCCAGGCCGATGTTTACAAGCCAGGGTGCGCTGTAAAGGTCGAGGGTGCGCATTGGTTCGTCTTTCGGATGGGAGCATGACCCCTTCTTCGAGTACATCGACCCCTCGTTACCGCACACTCGCCTCGTGCAAGACAAACAATTTGTTAAGAGTCGTTTCAGAATTTGACGATTTGTCCACCCCCACTTTCTGCTGTCCCCCCTACTGGCAATGTTCATACCTTGTTGAACAGGGAAGTGGAGCAGAGAAAAAAACACAAGCAATTTTGTTTGTTTTCTGGTTCTTCTTCCTGTACGTAATTCATTCCGCTGCGCACACGAAATCCAAGAAATTTAAATGACCTTTCGGAGTGAAATATAGTTTTCAGAAAATTGGATGTTTGAGATTTATATTACAATCACATTACCGAGAAAATAAAAGGTGTAATAATCTCAGAGTTTCTCGATGGCACGTTATCATATCCTGCATTACTTAACAATCCTAGGCTATGCAAAAAAAAAGAATAATATATGTACAAAAACATCTTCTATTCATACATATAGCAAGAAATAGCAAAAAGAAATTATAATTTCATCTTTAAATATGAATAAAGCAAAATAACATCAAATACTTAATTCTTAAAAATTATTATTTTACTGTGAGCGGATATCAATTCTTATATATATGTGCTTTTTTACAATATTTATATCTATGTTGTATAATTAAATGAAATAAAAGATTATATATATATCCTAATTCAGTGAGTACTAGCTTCGGCTGTACATATACTAAAATTGGAACGATACAGAGAAGATTAGCATGTTCCCTGCTCAAGGATGACACCCAAAATCGTGAGGCATTCCACATTTTTTTTAGCCGGCCGCGGTAGGCAGGTTGGTTGGGGCGTCGTTCTCGTTACCAAAAGGTGTTGAGTTCGAATCCCGGCTTAGCCGAAGATTCGTCATGTTCACTAATGGCGACTGGGGCACATTAAATCCGTCGGGTCGCATTGTCCTCCATGTTCCCATTACAAATTAATACCTCTGGGGGTGGTTAGAGCCAGGCTTTGGGTCTTCACTGGTTTCAATCTCTAAATAGGAAGATTCAGGTGATGCTGCCATCTATGAGCTAAATGTCGTACTTCCACCTATGAATGAGGGTGCTCTATTAAAAAAACGGAAGACGCTCCTCTCTGACTTCATTCGCCTAGTCTCTGTGACAGGCGGGCTTGGCATCGCCAAATGTCATTAACAAGAACAACAATTCAGAGTGATAATTAATGGGCATTTTGCTTGATGCAAATTGACAAAATAGTCGATTTCTACATTAAAAGCTGACGATTGTTCGAGACTTGAAAGCCTCATATGGTCATAATATCTTGGAATTAGTTTCCCGTTGTGAAAGAGATTATGGAGAGTTTGATGCTCTCTCTCTTAGCAGTTGGACTTATTCTCTTTTTCTAATAATGATGGTGAGAAATCCAAGAGTTAGCTTTTGTTTGAAGAAAGATGAGGTCTTGAAAAACTAAGACCAACAAGTCTTTCTTAACAGTTAAATGGTTTGGTCTTTATTTTTCCATTACACACAAAGCACAGTACCTTTATCTGATCATAGCTTTTATTGATCAACCAAGATGAATTTTCACCTACTGCAAATACTAAAAATTTAACTGCACTATCTTAAACGTCATTTACATTTAGTAAGAAACCATCTATTTTGAATAATGCTCAAGTTTTTACCATGCAAAAATTGTTAATATTTTTGCAAAATATTTCTTCATTCATTTAAAACAACTTATAAAAAAACAACACCTAAAATGGTACAGTTTTTACTAATGCAAAGCAAAAAAATATAATTAAATTAAAGCTCACAATCATTTAATTTAAAGAAGACCAGGAATCATTTTTCTCTAGAATTCTCTATTTCGTTTTATTTTTAGTTGTATCTTTAAATTTCCTCTCTTGTTTTCACTTTAAAAGTGAGCAATGAACGAAAACAAAGCCTGGCACGCGATACAGCCATTTGGATTTTGAAACATTTAAATGTATTTTTTCAAACATTAACAGAAATAAGGTTTCCAAAAGTTTTGAGTTTGTTTCATTACAAAAATTTACTCTAGTACATTTTATCAAAAGTTACTGTATGAGATAACACACACACTTTGAATTCCAAAGTAAAAAAAAAATCTATTTTATAAAACCTAAATTCAATTAACCAGGGATAAGATTAAAGGTATTCCTCATCATTTATCCAATATCTTTTTTAATTTACAATGAAAAACCATTCAAGAGATATTATCTTTAAAAAATATGGCGTCATATGAGTTCGTTCTATCAGATACTTTGTCATTCAAAACTATTATTGTTTTTTGGGTAGAGAATTCCGTAAAAATTTAGAACTTATGTGATTTACCGAAAAAAATTTTGAAAATAAAACTTTTTTTAATTCTTTTGTGTCAAATGAAAAAGCAGTCAAATTTTATCAAATTTTTAAAAGCAGTCAAAGTCATTTATCAAAGCAGTCAAAGTCAAATTTTTAAGTGATAAATTAATATTCAAAATATACAGGGTGATCCTTTTTTAAGTGACAGTGTTCGAAGTGGCCTGTTGCGCCATCTAATAACCGAAATAGTACCAAACATGGTATTTAGGCTAATCAAAACATGGGAAAAAGGATTCAGTAAAAAAAAATTAGTTCCAAAAATCGCCGCTAGGGCATTTTGTGGCACTGCTGTAGTTAACAATAACGAGAGTTAGCATAAAATATGAATATCAAAGAAAAATGCAAATATTGTGGGATGACAGCGCTAGTAATAGAGGCTATAATAGCAAGTAGTAGACAGCTCCAACTAATAATCTTAGCTGAAGCAAACGAGCTCCAGTGGCCACCATGACGTTACCAGAACGTGCGTTACTGGTGAAGCTGCATTATATGAATCGATGTAATACATCCACAGCTCTTCGGGAATTATGAACCAGAAAAAAATTACGTATTATTATTGTTATTTCTGAGAAAGGTGCTGACATTGAATGTGATCTAATTCCTCACTAAGATATTGTAGTAAATAAACATTAATAATTTAAATGTACGATTGTATGTGTTAGTAATTTTCGTTTCTCACATTTTATTCATTCTAAAGCGCTACAAAATGCTCTAGCGGTGATTTTTAGAACTAAAACTTTTTTCACGGAATTCTTTTTCCCATGTCTTTAATTAGTCTAAATACAAAGTTTGGTGCCATTTTGGCTATCATACTATATTTATTATTGGGTACAGGGTGCTCCAAACACTGTCACTTTAAAAAAAAAGATCACCATATATATATATATATATATTACATAAAGTTTAAATTCATAACAAGACACACAAACCTATGTTTCCAATCTCTTCAAAATTAATAAGAGAGCCACTGAGGAATAAGTTTTCTCTTGTAAAAAATGCTATTTTTATGACATATCAACCAACTCTCACACAAATTTCAAGCATTCTTGACTAGATAAATGGTCATCAATCTAGTCAAGAATGACTTTATGGACTCGAGTCATTGCAATGAGCAACAAAGACAAAGATCTTGTCTACCAAATGACCAAATAATGAGTAGCATTCTGTCAGAGCTTTTGATAGATATTTTGAAATTTTTTATTACATATACGTATTTTGTTTTATTAATATTTGTTTTTTTATTGTTTTTAAGAAAAAGACAAGAAAATATTTCTCTGTTTGTACTTATACTAAAAAGCACGTTTTTATTAGAAAAGCTTCAAGTTTATTGGAAAAATCAAAATCTGGCATGTATTTTTTCTCGTACAGGAATATCCAGATATCTTGTCATCAGATTCCAACGAACATTTCAACCTCGATTCAACTTTAACCTTGACAATTCTATTTTAAACTTAGATGAGTATATACGTAGAGGTTAGGAATCCTTTGGATTTTAGTTTCTTATCAAATTAATTATCTAAACGTGAAAATAACCATAAAAAAACCATAAAAAGATTATATTAAATAAAAAGATGATATTACATACGGGTATAGAAGCACTTTGTCGAACAATATAGAAATTTTCTTCCAGGAGATTAAAGTTAAAGGAATGCAAAATATATATAACAATATTTTCTTAGCTTTTAATAAAAACTTAACTTTCATTCGAAATTAAAATCATATTTACAATAATAATTTATTTTTAAAAGTGCATAACCACATGAAAGATAATTTGTTTTGTTAGAATTGGCATTTTAATTTAAAAAAATTCGTGCATAAAACATAATATTAATTAAAAATTTTAAAGTAAATTTATTAAAAATTGTGGAGGATATTCTTCTGTTTGATAGAATGAAAAAATTAATGTATCATTGTTTGTATTGAAATGAAAATATTTGGTGATGTTTGTTTTAATGGTGCTTGTTATTTATATTTATATATATATATATTCCCTATTTTTTTATGTTTATATATATTCCCCTGATTGATTTTTATGTTTTTAATTCATGCTGCTTTATTCAAGCTATTCTTGCCCATAATTCAACAGACATTCCAGAATAATTAATTGCATTCTATTTATGGATTGGTTCTTCATTGTTTGAGAATATGCAGATTTATACATTTGATTTGGATGCTGCTGCTAAACAAATAGAATATGAAAAGACAACAAAATACACAATATTCAATAAATTTAAATTTTTGAAACATTTTTATTAGAATTACATAATATTACAGAATATTGAATAACTTAAATATATTTATAATAAAATTAAGGATTTTTTAATATTATAAATTAATCTAAAAATAATTAAACATAGACTAACTCTTTTATTTTTCTTTTTTAAAATTTACATTTAGTTATTCAAGTAGTATGCAAACCCATTTTAAATTAAAACTTAAACATACTAACATTTCCTGAGTCAAAGGAAATGGAAATATTTACATTATACAATTTTTGGATATCTAGATCATAATTCTTGAGAGGCATTTTAAGATAAGCATGAATATATATATACTTAATTACGAGAAGTTAAATTTTTTCTACATTATACGTGACTTCAAAACAATCGACACAAATTCGCAATAACTCATTTTTACGCTGGTTACACTGTTTAGTGGTCAGCGTGCCTGACTGAGGATAGGTAGGTCTTGCGTTCGAATCCCAGTTCGACCATTGATGTCTCTCTCTCTCCGATCTGTGTCCTTTCCTTATATGAGTGGTTGCCCATATAAAAACAGATATCTATGGCCTATGTGCACCGAGGAAGTCAGACTGAACACCAAATTTTGGTTTTATTGAAAAAGAAAAGCAGCGAACCCCATATTGCCAGCCTGGCTGGCACTCGAAAAAAAAACTCCTTTTTAATAATTATTTTCTTTTTTAAATAACAGAGCACCATGATTAATATTACTTTGAGAAAACTGAATATAAAGAATGAAATTGTACTTTACAAGAATTGAATTTGCATTTCAAATTATGCTATTAAACCAATTCACCTTAAAATTACAATTGTCCCATTACTTGAATTATAAATTTAAGTATTTTTTATAATTTGAAGAGTAATAAAGTCATATCATTATTTGTAACACAATAGTATTAATTCACAACCTTCAATACAAATAAGAGGGAAGATATTTCACCAAAGATAAAAAATATTTACAAAACCTATGCATGTGTGTATATAATATATATATAGATAAAATACTGCATAGTATTAGAGACACTACTATCAATTGAATACTCTTATTATTCTACCCTTTTTGTAATTAGTGGTTAGCATTAAAGGGCTGCAAGGAGGGGACAAAAAACCTAGAGAAATCTTCAAAATCTTTCACTTACAAATGTTCCAGAAGAAACCCAATGTATCTGTCTTTGTGACGTACATGTATCGGTCCTTATGATAATGTCTTCAAGATAGATGATGACGTACATCATCTATCTTGACGACATTTAATAATATTTATTCAAGTGGCACAAGAAAGAAATAACAGAAAATTCAAAAGCACCCACCTTTTTGATATAAGTCCCTAAAAATTAATGCGTTGTTTAAATAAATTGATTCTTTAAAATGGGATATGAAACAAAACTGTTTAATTTTAAAAGGATTCCTATTCCAATATTACTTAACTGATACGTTAATGCTTTAAATACGTTTGATGCATTTATTAATTGATTATTATTTATTTTATAATTCTATAAAAGAATTCATCAATATTCATTTGTGAACAATTTTAATATACCCCCCCCCACCAAAAAAAAAATTAAGCGCCAAATCTGGCACTCCCTACGGACTTTTTAGGTTTACTGTTTCTTAGTTTGGTGTTGCCAATTTAGGTTTTTTTAGCCTTTAGGCTTTTGCTGCTTGCTGCTGTCAAATTTAGTATTTTCTTGTATTTTGTACTATTTTTTGAGTTTTTGTTTTAAAGTTTATTTTTGTTATTAATTATTTGTATTTAGCGAGAATCCATCTTGGCGAGAAAAAAGGCCCCAAAAACAGGTATTTTGCTTAGCGAGAAAAAAGTCGCCAAGTTTCCGATTTGGGGGGGGGTAGTTCCTTCATTTGGTGTATTTTCTAAATTCAAATACATGAATGTATACGAGTTTGGAGTGCGCACGATTTAATATTCAAAGTTTGTGTTAGGTTATTATTCTATTGTTTACTGCGTAGTTGCCTTCCGAAGCATTTTTTACTGTCGGTCGAATTCAGGCGCCGCAAGGAAGGAAACCCTGAAAAATGCCTAATATTTACCTCAACAGCCATGCATGCAGAACGCGACATTTATCACCCACTCTTCAGCTGTGACTGGGATTGAACCCGGGATCTTTCGCTTTGAAGACCATTAACATGTGCCAAACCATTAATGATTTTTAAGTTGAAATTAAACTACCAAAATTTATAATATTTCTTTTTATTCCTAGTGAAATATTTCATATTCAACCAAGCAATAAAAATTTAAGTTGTTTAAATAATGCTTATCATAAATTGCTAACCACTGAGAAGAAAATCAGCTTTTCTGCATTAGAAATATTGGATACATTTAAATTATTTTCACGAGTTTTATAGTTTTGTTTTTTATAGTTTCATAGTTTAGTTTATTTTCGAGTTTTATAGTTTTGGCATGATTTTGAAATTATTTTTGCCATATTTTCGAGAACCACTTGAGCCAGGTAGCATCCTCTCATTTTGTTGTTCGAGGCGAACCATAAACCTCGTGCGAGTTCTCCAGACATTCCGGGTAAAATCCTAAAGATTCAAGCTCACAAACGTGCACGAGTTAATGGCATATACGTGCGAAGAGACCCTAATCACTTTCTCCTATGAAACGGGGTTTGGAAGTGGGGGGAGGATGTGAATGTCAAAAGTCTTTTCGAACATTCCATCTCCTGACCTCTTTCAAGAATTCTCCTGCTGCGATATACAGGTGGCACTTAGGTAGACGATTTCCGTTCGAAATTCCTTATTCTCTCGTGGAAGAGTTGAGATTCTTCAGAATCTCGTATGAATCTGAGTGGTTGAGAAACCAGACTCCCCCGAACGGAGATTGTTAGGGGGTGGGGGTGGCAGAGGAATGCTCGTCACGAATATGACGACTTCCAGTCAAATGGAAAGCAAAGATGAAGTCCCCTGTTCTGAAGGAGTATCTTGATCGTCATTGGTAGAAAACACACATCAGAAAATTTGCATAATCGAAATTTCTGAAAATAAATTTAACATATCTGTAACTTAATTTTATAAACATTGAATTTTTTTATTACTTTGATCTATTTATAAAAACTATTATAAATATAATTTTTATTAAAACATTAAAATTTATAAAAAATAGCATAATGACTTGCAGAGTGTACTAGCTTTTTCATATAAAAGCAAAGATAATATGATAGATTTCTATTTTTAAAACATAAGTGAAACTTAAAAATATTCTCTTTTTGAGACTCATTAAAGAATAGAGCCAAAAAATCAAAGGCTACCCTAAAATAGACTTCACCCTAATGTTTGATTTCAAAAATTAATTTTAAATATATAAAATTAAATACTTACCTTTAAATTTTATGTGAATAACACACGTTTTCTCAAAAGTTTATGAGAAACGAATTTATGAATGAGCTTATAGCTTCAGAATATTATAAGACTGTCAAAAGCAAGAGAATAAGCTGTCTCAATTTAGAAAAATGCTTTGAGTAATAAAAATACCAATGCCTAGAAAGATAAAAAAATACAGTTATATTTAATTATGTAACAAAAATTCTTTCTTAAACTTATTATATTAAAATTGCGAAGATAGCTTATTTTCAAAAAAACATATTTTTATCCATTATAAAAAAGTTATTGAAAAAAATTTATGATAGTTATAGGTATTTGAAAACATACTGTCTTCATAAGAATATTTTTTCAAAATGAATACAGTTTGATAAACTACCCCTCAAAAAATTGGAAAGAAAAGCATAAAATTGATTGTGTCATTTTATTAAATTAGAAGTTACCAAAACACACTGATGTACAAAACGTAAACGATAAATGTTTTTTTTTTTTGCCTTATTTCTACGACAAATCATCTGCAAGATTGAAATTCAGAAATAAGGGAACTACTTTGACTCCAAATCGGAAATTTGGCGACTTTTTTTCCCTCACCAACCATTATAACTGTTTTGGCGCCTTTTTTACTCGCCAAGATGGATTTTCGCTAAATACAAATAATTAATACGTAAAAAACTTTAAAAAAAACTCAGAAAATGGTACAAAATACAATAAAATACCAAATTTGGCAACAGCAAAAACCTAAAAGCTGAAAAAACCGAAATTGGTAACACCAAAATAAGAAACAACAACCCTAAAAAGTCCGTAGGGAGTGCCAGATTTGGAGCTTAATTTTTGGGGGGTATATCAAAGTTGTTCCGAAATAAGAAACAGCATTTTCATTCAGAAATGAGAAACAGAAACGAATGCAAAGTTGCGCAAAAATGAATGCAATGCATATATTGAATCCAGCCAAAAAAAGATTTTCATATTATCATTAAACATTGTTATTTGCCCAAAAGGAAGAAAAGATGTTGCTTTGAACGGGATATGCTCTTTCCTAAAATGGTGGCTTCCATATTCCATATTCGGCACGAAATTGTCCGACGGTTTTTGAGGTAAGAGTGCCCATTCTTCAGTCAGCATCAGTCTCGGTTGTTGGATATTCCCAGTGGATGTAAACGCAGCACAAAGATTCTGCCTAAAGCATCTCATTCAAGTTCTGTAGGATTTATATTAACAGTATATGCTGGCAAATCTTTTCGAGTGATATCTTTTCTTACTAGTATCAAGTGAACACCAGAAGACCGGTTGGGGCCATGCACTGTCATCCATAAAAACGAAGCATGCTAAAATGATACTTCGGTACACTCACACATTTAGAGTAGAAATATACAACAGTAATTTCCGGTTACAGAGTTTCTGTCAAAGACAGAGCTCAGTCCACCTCCTTAAAATAACTCCTCCCCAGGTGACCAATTCAGGATCACCGTAAGGGTCTCCATGATGTTACTAAGATAAAACCATGTCCTGATTTTCTCCAAATTAACTAGCAATGATAATCGCTTGTGGTACTGAAACGATTCTCATCCGTAAAGAAGGCCTGACTCCATTGATAAGATGTCCAGTATTTGAAATTGCACCAATCTAAGCGTTGGTACTGATAGTCAACTTTTAAAGAGATGGAACATTCAGGAGAGCAGATAAATAAGTTACCTTTGTGAGAGCTTTTACTCTGTTTTTGTACACAGTAGTTAGAACTGTGCTTGCTGAACAGTTTTACACTTTTTTAGCCTACAGCACAATATATCGGTCATCCTCAGTTGTTTTCCTGGGATGTGACCACATCACCAACCTTTTTAACAGTTTTACCTATGGTTGGAAGACTTTCCAAAAGCAAGAAACACAACATTGCCAATTCTCCGGTGTTGAGTTTTCATTTAATTTCTGATGATAATTACCAAAGAAATTTCTGGTGGAAGACATAGAATTGAAGTGTAACTCCGTTAATCTGCGCTTTAAACCCTTACTCTGCCAACTTGGCGATAAATGCACCAAGCGTGGTAAACCAGACGTTTTGATACCTAATGAGCTCTTTATGGCAACCTCCGGAGGAAATAATTTGCGCTTTTTCGCGCATGCTCATTAATTGGTTTTTACTTTTAGCATTTTCATTGGTCATTAATTAGTTTCAGTTTGAAAAATCGGTCATTTTCATTTGTTGCTAATTAGTTAAAAGCCGTTAAAAATCGTATTCCATTATCGCTATGGCAACAGCGTTTTTAAAAACCCGCCAAGTTCGGGACCCACAGCACACTTTCGCCAAGTTGGCAGAGTAGGGGACCTAAAACGCATTTTCACCTGTAACTCTAATTTCTATCACAAATTGAAATTATTTTATTCCTGGTTGTATGATATAGCTGCAACACGAAAAAAGAGTGTATCAATATGATTAACATAAATTAATTTAAAAATAAATGCAAAAACACTAAAATTGGAAGAATCGAAATATTCAAATGAGTTAAAGAAAAATGATTATTAATTAATAATGATCTGTGGCTAGCTGCTGTAAGCGACTTTAAATATAAAAAATATCAGCAATTAAAAGGATAATTCGACCTAGATGGACTGGTCAGTTGTAACTTCATCTAGATTTAATTAGGATAACAAGTTCTAATTCATGAATTTTTCGTAGAATGATGTATTTTAAACATTTTTGACGTTACTCTGAACAGTTCTTGAATATTACACTATTTGAATTTCACTAATTTAAGAAACATACCAGCCAACAAATTTGTTGAAATGATAGGGTACTTAATTACCATATAATTTCTAATTTTGATAACAATGATTGAATTAATGTACAGTCATACAACGCTTTAGTTCATGACTTCCGTTAATCATACATCTTGGGAACAACCGAAACAACAACCGTGTTCATACCAATAATGGCACTACAATCTTTTGAACTTCTTTGCATTTGGTATTAATTCAGTGGTATCAAATTACATAATTAATTCAATGACTTGGTAACACATTCACAAAACACATTTGATTTATCCTCGCAATATATCAAATCAATTACTACTAATACTTTCAATGTAAATTAAAAATTCGGTTCCATCTTGACAGTTATTCAACGTCAAGTAATATCATGGTGAATTCAGATTTTTTACATGTTTTGATGACCAACACATATTTTTTGTTCAAAATAAAGCTGCTGCTGCTGCTGTTTAGCAGTACAGTCATAGTACCAGGTGTAATTGTCTGAGAATAAATTTAATAGTTTAACGATCAATAATACTTGCTTTGCAAGGTATTTTGTCGGCTCAAATTTACTGTACGGTCGCTCTAGGCGCGATTTTTCAAAGTTGGGGATAAATAACATTTTCTGGTAACCCAACCAATTCTATCTAATTACAGATGAGGGATTCCGACCAATGAAAAATGGGGGATTCTGAAAAAATGGGAACTGACCAATGAAAAATGGAATATTCTGTTTATTTTCTGACCTCGCTTGTGCAGATTGGCGAGGTTGGCAAGATTTTTGGCGATTTTTTGAAAAAATCGCCAATAGCGATCGTACAGTATAACTTTACCTATTTTTTCAATTATCACATACTTGGAATGGATCTGATAGCGTTTTTGCTTATGTCTTAAATCAGCGGTGAAATTCATCAGCAAAATAGTATTCTGTCACATACCTTGCCACAAAGGCTATTCCGATTAAATAGAAACATTAACACTAAGGATAGCAATCAAACTCATGAACAACTGAGTCGAAGTCCAAAGAGCTATCTATTTGAATATCAGTTGGTACAATTATGGGATAGCACAAATATGATGAGAATTATTGAATTACTGAACAAATGATTGATCGTTCAGCTACTAGCGAAGCGAAGTGCATCTTGAATATACTGAACTATTTTGTAACAGAAGTGGCTTAAAGAAAATTCTGAACCTCGGAAAATATACAATTTCTCAAAGAATGCTGAAGCGAGAAATCGCTCAAATAACGACTAAAGGAGTGATCGTTCAACAAGATTACACATTTAGAGAGTACAGAATATATTTTGAAGCTAAAGGGATATAAATACATAAAAAAAAAATTTTATTGTACTAACTCTGTTTTATATGTATATGAGAAAATGTGTTTACAAGTTTTACTAGCTATAAAAAATAAGAGATTAATATCAATCTCATTCTAATAAAAGTAACAATAAACTAATTAAATAATAACTATTAAAATTAACTATTATTTAAACCAACATTTAAAAAATATCTATATATGCAATTGGTTTATGAATTTTAAAAATTTAATAGTTATAGTATGATAAAAAAATCACTCCCACATGTTTTATGAATGTTATTTTAGAATAACTTTACACTTTTAAACATTTTAAATTTTTAAGGGGATGAATTCATTGAAATTTCTGCATAAGAATCTTGCATTTCAGATGTGACTTATTATCAGGAGAATTACGCCAACGGTACATATGTATACTACAGACATAACGGGAACACGGAATCTTATCTGAACGTTGAATTCAATATGAGGCGCGGGATATCCGGCCTCTAAGGATATCTTCGTGCCAGAGTCGTTGCAACAGTTGAGATGTAGAGATTCGTGACAATGCACGAGGGATGAGCACGCGACCATTTCTCACCCTCCCTCATCTGAGGGGACCATCAATGTACCGGGGATCTCCAACCGTCTTATAATTCCGATGAAAGTTCTTGCGTGCGTACTGACGAAAGTATAAGAACAAGTTTTAGCTTTAAAGTCGAACATGCTATCTCTCGGAAAAACATTCTTAACCACAACCGTGGCATCGTGAGAAAGCGAATGGAATTTGGTCAACAAGAAAAAGCGGAATCATGCATTTTAGTCACTGATTACGTAAGTATCTAATTGCCGACGATATCCGTTTGTCGTTCTCCATATTTATGAGTTTTTCGTAGCTGAGATTGGGACATTGTATACGAAAATCAAAAATGAGCATTTCGGATGAATAATTAGGAGCAGACTATTTATTTAATCTTAATCGAATGATTAACTGATTTTTAGGTGTGTAGAATTAAATTACTTAAATGTATTCATAAACTAACATTCGCTCAACATTCTTAAAAATAGAAATGGTAAAACGACAGAAAATTAATCACAACTAATTTTTTAATGAGTATGTATTTATGATCATTCAGGAAAAAACTTTGACAGTTAAATTTAGAGGAGAAAGTTTTAAATAATATAAAACATTTTAAATATTATTTTTATAGAAAAATATTAATTTCTAAATTGCATTCTTGTAGTAATAAATTAACTTTTTAAGAAAAATGCTCTTAATTATTTATCTGAAAGTGCATTTATAAGCAATAAAATTTAAAATAGATTTTTATAGAATCGTAGTCAAACAATGAAACTAATGAGTTACTCACAGGTTTGAAATAAAAAATAAAGAAATAAATTTTATTGAGAAAGAATGAAGACTTTGTTGAAACTCTTCTTCCATGAAAGAATAAATCTACGAATGGAACCAACAATACGCTTGAAAAATTATATTACTGGAATTAAATCCTAGAACACTGATTAAATATTTCCAGTAACTCTTTTAGTTGCAATAAATTCCTCACAAAACCACAGTTCTCAGATAAATCATACAGAGAAAGAACAAAATCGCCAGCGACAATTCTTGCAGAACCGAAAATTCCCCATGACGTAACGTTGTCACATATTAAATACCTCGAGTGGGGGGAAAAAAACGCTCAAAACAATTCTCGGGAATGTGAGATAAAATGTGGCTTCCACTTCAAGATCTGGAGTAAAAAGATTAATTGCTATTCTTTAATGAGTCTTCTTCAACACATTTTGCAAACCAAGTGTGGAAATGTACAGCAATCTCTTGAGGCGGAGTTCTCCTTAAACAAATGCTTCGCTCATTAAAACGACGAGCAATCTTAATTCCTGGGATGCCTCATCGCATGGGACGAAGGAGGCTTTAAGTGATATTTAAATCTCACACTGGATATAAAGGATCGCCTTCTATCTTCTTGCTGAAACGACTAAAAGCAGTCTGTAGCTTGGTGAAATTGGACTTCTTTCTTTTTTTTTTTATCAACTTGAATATACTTTATGGGATTTCTTAATTATACTTAGAAAACATGTCCTTCAGCCATTTTTTTACTTTTTAGAAGATGTTTTCTGCTAATTTTTTGTGTCTTTATTGTAATTAGATAATTTTTAGTTGCTTGTTGTAATTGTTTGTGTCTGTATTTCTTTTCGATTATTACTCGTAATACTTTCTTTATAGACAAATAACTGTAATATCATTACATTGTAAAAGAAACAGATAAAGAAATAACATTTTCATAATTTTTATTGAATACGAATTTTGGTGAGAATTAATTGGATAGTTACGATCACTTCTTTGACAGCAATAGATAATTGGACCTGTGTCTGTAGCAAGAATGTTCTTTAGGTACATCCTGATTTCCGTGACGATGCCAATAAATCTCCAAAATATGGAAGAAAAAAAAAAAAACATATAAAACGGAGGATTAACTTAGACTTTCAATTTCGCTGTACATTCGAACAGCGTGAAATAGTAGCTTTTTTTTCCAATATAAACCTTCTAAAAAAATGGTGACAATTTTTAATTTACCGGGGAATAAAGAATATACCGTTATGTTTTTCCAGGAAAAAAGACGTACTCCCTCGCAAGAGAATACGCGTAAATGGACACGAAAGTGAACTATATGTAAAGGAAAGTATGTAGGTGTGCAATATGAAAAGCTGTCAACAAAAAAAGAACCTTTGATCTGACACTTGGTTTAGTGGTTCCAGAATACCATTCTTAACAGCACTGCGTTTCAATTACTCTGTGCAAAAAAATGAACATCTTTCAAATGGTGCTATAAAAAAGGAAACATTTGTCAAAATACTGCGTTTCACTGGAAGAATCATATAAGGGAGGTTTCTTCTTTAGATTTACTTCGAAAGACGAAAGAGAATTTGTGGTCCTGGAAAAATAGTCGAAATTGACGAGAGCTTGTTCCTAAGCCGAAAAAACAACTCTGATAGAGTATTTTCTCAACAATAGATATTCAGTAGGTTATGAAAACAGTGAGTGTTTTCTTGTTCAGGTTCCAAATCCAGAAACAAGCATACTAATATCAACGATTGTAGACTATGCAATGGAAGGATCGATAATTTATTCAGGTTGTTGACGAACCTACAAAATGTGCGAGCTTAAAAGGACTGGTTACAACCATTTAACTGTGAATCATACTTTTAATTTTGTTCATCCAACGATGGGTATTCACATTCAAAATGTTTAAAGATTGGGGGAGCTCAACTATGGTAAAACAAAAAGCAAAAAAGATACGGTTCGTTACCATCTAGAGTCTTATCTTGCAGAATTAATGTGGTGAAAGTAGTATGGAAAATACAAGCCATTTGATTTCATACTGAAAGCAATTGCTTAGACATGGAAGCCACAGATTATATGCGAGTGATTGTAGCTTGACGATAACCTTGTAGGCATTTTCATTCGGGCTGCCTTGAGAATTAAGATGTATCGTTCTTTCTAACCACCATAGTTTTCGAGACTTTGTAGACCACAGAATTTGTAGAAGTCGATACGAATATTGACCCGAAATTTAAAACGCCAACAATAAATATGTCATTTATAATCTCAACTTCTTATTAAGTAGATATTTAGAAAGTAAACCCATTTATGTTAATTTTCATGTTAAGATTAAATGGTTTTGATTTATATGAAAATTTGTTTTGTTGGAATTCCTTGCAGAGAATGATAGCATTTATATTTCAGAGTATAAAGAATATTTTAAATAACGAAAAGATAAAATTTCAGGTTGATAGTACCATTGGTATTTCTAAGGATATTTGGTGCATTAATGTAAGAATATTTGGGTGTTTTGTTTCTGAAATACGTTACTACAAACGTGACTGTTTTTTGTGATAAATTATAATAAATATATTTGTTTAGGTAAAGATATTCATTTTGTAAAATATACTTCAGCTTGAAACTACAAATGACGCCAAAGAAAAGATTTTGGGATTATGGTGACTAAAGTTTTAAATGTTGTTCTTGTTCAACTCACTTCTTTTTGTTATTATTTCAATCATAAATTTGAAAAGAAGTGCTAAAAGGACCTTTATTTCTGGTCTTTAAATTAACAAAGTGACCACGGATACTAAAAAAAATATCTTGAAATTTTCAATAGGGTAAATATTATTCATACTGCGTTATTAATTTTCATAAAAAATAATAACGTATCCAATCTAGCCAATCACGCGCAATAATCCTGAAAGAAAACTCAATCAAAATCCATTTTTACAAAAAAAAGGTATTCTGCTTTCCATTTTTTGCGATTAGGTTCATATTATTTTCCACAGTTTAATCTCGGAATTTAAAACTGCATCGGAAAACCTTGAATTTTAATAAAAGCTATTCAAAAGTGCTCTTGGGAGGGAAAATTTCCAGAGTAAAGAAAATCGAGTTGAGTTGCATCGCTTTCTCCCAAGAGTCGAGCAGAAGTGAAAACGATACTTAGATGCAAATGAATATGGAAATGAAATAGAGGATCAAACAATAAAGGCCCTGAAACCAATTCAAAATATTTTTTTTTTATATATTTTGGCACTTTTATCCCTCACCCCCTCTCATAATGCGGTGCATAATATTATTCTTTTCTCTTCACTTTCGAAATTATTCCGCCAAGATCTGCATTCAAAACTTCCTTTTAAAAAGGAATAATTTAAAATCTATCTGTGACACACTCACATAGATAAATAATGGAAAATTTTTGAACCCATACAGAAGTTTAGATTTCAGACAATTGAAGATATATAATTGGGAAGAAATAAGAATAGAATTTGGCTTCTTTTATTGTATTTGAGCCTGGAATATCTTCATTATTTTGCTGTTTAAGGAAACTTCTCTGAATAAAATGTGATATTCATGCTAAATTGAACTCTCGAATTAAATTCGTGTTCACACCTTATGCCCTTTATTTCTATGTCTCAAAAATGGTTGGATCTTTAAAAAAAATGAATTCAAATTAAAAGCAATGTTTACATTTTTCAAAGTAATAAACATTGTTTATGCTATTTATGAAGCTTATTTAATTATTCTACATTAAAAATGTTAGATTTTTTCTTGAGTTTGTAACATTAATTAAATTTAATTAGTGTTACAAACTCAACATTAATTAAAAAATTCAACTTCATTTGAAGAGTTGAATTGATACACTTTATATATTAGTTTGGGGAAAAAGTTATCCATTATTTTTTCGGTAGACGTCTGTAGTGATCGCTATCTCGTGAGGTATCTATCAAACAATTTCAGATTTATACTCATTGGAAAGGTGACATTTGACACTAAAATATTCTCTTGCGGTTTTTGGTTTGATTAATTCTGTTACGAGTACAAGGTTTTAAAAATAGAAGACAACAAACAGAAAATTCGATACATTTTCGTTTTTCTTTTATAATGGCGAAAATGCTAACCAGGTGGCTAAAATTGTGAAAGGTGTTTATCGTCCTATATATGACTGTAACAACCAGTTACCCACAATTTTGATTTCGTCGATTCCGTTTGGGTATTTGGATGCTAAAGATGCACCTCGCATGGATACAACATCGTCGAGAATGTCTATAAAATATCAAAAATTATCAAACTTGACAGCATGTCAGCAGTCATAGCTTCGCGCAAGACCTAAAAATCTACATGAAAACTGTTTTAAACCTTTTTACAAAGCGAATCTGAAAGAAGTTACAAAAAGTTCACGTAAAAATAATGGATTTCTTTTTCCCCAAACTTATAATATGATTTACTTTATATTGGTACTTTATATTATACAAAAACAAAAAAAATAAATACTTAATTTCTAATTTTCTTTAATTTGATTTGCACATAAAATAGAATATGGAAATTGAATAACAACGTACAAAACTCCATACATTTTTGTTATCGATACCAAACTTATTGCCAAATTTTTGGCTAAAATGGCCAGAAGTTTATATGAATTCATAATTTTTCGGGACAGAAAGATTTTGTAAAATTAATTTTCCTGACTTTTCTTGGTAATAATTCGTGGATATGGAAATTAAGTGATAGACGTAATTTCATTCTAACGGATTTCTAATTTATTAATTGCTCAATCTCAATTAAACATTATCTAAAATATGTTATTTTTCTTATCTTTCTTCTCTTTGACATATTGTTAATATTTATTTGATTAATTCAATGCTTGGAATGTTTTGCCAAATGCAGAAGACTTGATGATGTTTGAATTGTGTTTAGATTTAAAAAAAAATACCGTTTTTATGTTTTTTAATAAAAAAATATATTACTTTCATTCAAAACGTATGTATATTAATTATGATTATGCAATAAATTTAATACCCTTTTTTTTATGGAATCATATGTTTGTGCAAAAGTAGGAATTAGAACAAAGAATATATAATTCAAATCATTAGAAAGAATTTCTTTCCTGCTCCAGCAAACAGCTTAAAGAGTTGGAGTTGCACGGAATAAAAGAAATTAATAATGCAATGCAAAAATAGGACTGTGAGTTATTGATAGTACAAAATCCATTTAACACTCTACTCACGCTATTTCAACTTTATGATTAGAAAAAGAATGCTTTTCCAAACACCCATCGCGTTGCGTGTGTATGTTGTGAGCGTAATATATTTTTACTTCTCCAGAATTAACTTTCAAAATTAATATTCACGCCAAGATTACTGATCTTTTGAATAGACTTTTATAAATTCTTTCAAAAATTCGCCATATTATTTTTTTACTGAACAGTTTTCATGGTAAGAAAGGTTTGCATGTGTATATACATTTTTTGCTACTTGCCTCGATTATAGCACAGAATGTGTTATAAAAAATGGATAGTTAAAAACATTTTTCTAAAAGTGAATGAATGATATGCTAAACATCTAAGTTTGAAATATGAACACTATAATTTTTTCAGTGAAAATATTTATGATACTCTGCTTAAATTTATTGAAGGATATTGTGAGTCTTAACCCTTCTTTGCATGATTTTTTCTTTATTGGTGAAATAAATCAAGTTGATATAATTCATGTTCAAAATTAAAGGAAAAATGGTTAAAAAAATCTTAGTATATATTTATAGTATAAATTTAGCAAAAAACAATATGCTAAAAATTTCCATCATCATCCAAAGTTAGATCATT
>JAPDSC010131987.1:34809-44835 GCA_026290005.1 Latrodectus geometricus | reverse complement strand
ATATATATATATATATATATATATATATATATATATATATATATATAAAATAAAATGTGAGCTTATACAGAAAACTATTTAAAAACCATTTTTTTTCACTTATTATAATTTATTTATCTTACGAAGAAAGTGATAATCAATATCAGATAACTATATATCATTCACTAAATATTCAACTAAATTTGTTTTTGCTTTTCTATTATTACGATGATCAAATTTATTCATAACTTCTTTTGAAAAGAGATGCTAGTTTGTATTTTTATAACGGAAGTGATTCACACAGCTGTTGTTACGCATTCTTATTTTCTTTGTCCTGTAAAGTAGTTTCATGTATTGAAAATGCGATTTTAAAGGAAGTCTTAAATTTTTTTTATTTAACATAATTATTAGTGATATTTTTTTAATTTTGTTAATTTTTCAATCAAATTAATGCAATTATGTAGGTAAAGAAGATTTACTTCACTGTGATTTTAATTGAATGCACTATTTTATGTAATTTCGCAAGATTATATACACAATAATTTCTAGCAAATAAATCATAATTAGTGTTGTCTGAATTTAAAACTAACTCAAATAAAGAATGTAAACATGAACAGATCTAATGTAGCACAGTAGAATATTAACCTAAATAAATTTAAGCTAACAAATCTCATTGAAATTTGAAGTAAGAAATTTGATTTAATGACAAAAATGAGAAACCAGTAAAATATCTCCTCAAAAAGAGAGTCAAAGATTGTGTGTGCCTTAGATTTTTATGTTGTTTTTATTAAAGAAATGATATCATCGATTAAAATTATCGATATTTTTCATTAACTTCAAATGATTAATGATGATAATACGAATGTATTTAACATTAAAATGTGATAAAATAACTTTTACAATTAACTTTTATATTGGTGTGAGTTTTATAAATAAAATTATCCCACAAGTTATAAAGAAAGAATTTTCTTTCGACTTTAATTATGAAGCTTCCTGAAATTGATCTTATGTCCAAAATTTCATTTCGATTTAATTATTTCCTAGTATGCTTACGGGAAAATGCCTATTCGCGTGCTTAAACAATTCACATCTCATATTATTAAGTACGCCTCACTTGAGACATCCAAATACTTTTTTTAAATAAATTAAATTTTCTTTATTAAAAAATATGCATTGCACGCCATATTAATGGTGAATGGAAATATCTCAAAGAAGAAAAAATTTCTTAATTATTCAACTGATTTAAACAGAAAATAATATTAAAATGAGTATTTTAATATATGAGATTCCCAAATATATATATATTCCCACTACAGAATGGGGAGGAAGTCCCAAGTTAGTTACCTGTTGCATTTCGGTCGATTTTCCATCGATCCAAATTGCCCCGATCCCCGTTTTGGATGAGAAAGAAACTCATTTGTCTTGAAACGTTGCTCAGCGATTGTTAAATCTTCCTGTTAACAAGAGTTATATATAGTTTGGCTAATGACGACGGTAAATGCCTTTGCAGAGTATTTTACAATAACATCTCAGAATTACTTCGCATTGCTAGAGATTTCTCATTCTCGGTCAATAGAAGCTTTCATAGTTTGTATAGCTGAAGGATCTGTTTTGGAGTAAACTAAATAGGAGAATTTAACTAGAAAATTTTTGACAGTTGATAAAATATATTTGTCCGAAATAAATACTTGATGTACAAAGCTAAGTGTATAATCATGTATAAGTATATATAAAACAGTGCTATATAATTGATCAAATACTTAACATTATATATAATAACACTTATAAGTAATATTATATATGGATTTCTTTTGTGAATCAGTTGTCATATTTTTAACCAGTTATAATTTATTCATTAAATACATTTGTGTTTGATTGCTTATTGAAATCAGTTCACTTATGTTTTCTGTTCGCTGCGCGTTAGTCTCATTTTAATTTTGTAATGAATATTAAATTTAAATTTGTAATGCAAGATATTTTAATACTTAAATCCGAAAATAGTAGTTTTTTTCTGTTTAGCAGGATAAAGTTTCATTTTTTACATATTTTTTGTTAGACGTGTGTAATTTAGGAAATAAAATGTTGTCACAGATTTAAATAAAACAATTATTTAAAGGCAATTTTTTTTTGGAGATAAAGCAATATGATTTTACTATTGTTTTTTTTTTTATTTGGTTTCTAATCCAAACTTTATGACCAGTGAAACATTTCTTTAATATTTCTTTCAATATTTTCGTCATTATTAGTCATTATAAGCAAATTAAATAAAAAGCATTTTATGATTTATTTGAAACAGAAATGAAATTAGCATATTTTTATATCTCAAATTTTTATTGTTGAACTCCTCTACAGTTTGCTTCATACCCTGTAAAGTCATTTTATAATTCTACACATCAAACTTTGATACATTAAATATATTTTCTAAATTAAATTGATAGTAGGAACTATATTTAATGTGTCAAATTTGAAAATAAATATATGAAACACACGGATAATGATAAAATTCCTTAAAATAAAGATCTTTCAAATTTACCTGAATTTTATAGTTAATTTATTTCGAGATATTTTGAAAAGTAAGTAAAATATTTTGTTTTTCGAAAAAAGAAGAAAACTATTTTTCCTTGCGTTTTATTAGATTTTTTAGAATATAAAATAATGGTTATTTTCCTACAAAGACTGCATTTGATAAAATAAGATTTGATGCATTGTTTGTTTGAAGTATCTATCCCTAGTAGTTTCATAAAACCTTATTCAATAGCTTAGAAAAATGCTGTTTATATGTTCATATTTTTTTAAATGAATGCCATTCTTAAAAACATTTGTAAAAAAAAAGGAAAAAAAGGCATCAAAACTTCTGACTAAAATGACTTATGAAAGATATTCTGAAAACTAAAATTCCAATTTAAAAATATGATATATAAAAAGATATAGGTATGTATACACAATAATTCACAATTATAATTGAATAGCAGAAAGCTTGTAATCTACAATTTCATTTATAAGTGTGCAGAAGTTATTAATTTTCATTTATATTTATGTAACCAATGCGTATTTTGATCACACTAATTATTCTTTTAAAAACTCTTATTTCGTTGAACAAAATAGTTTTATCGTTACACAATTCACTCCCAATTATTTTTGTATACTAATAAGTTGTATTAGTAGCACTTGCTGTTGTGTGTTGCTTGATTTTATTCATAATATAATCTTCAATAAATTTGATTTACAGTTTAAGTAAATCTTACATGCACTTTTTTTTATGCTACTTTTCATCAATTTTATAAATTATTTGTCTCAAGTTCTGATTAATTATGATGTATAAAGTCTAGTTGTCATAGATCTATATCATGGTCTGACGTACCGCTGACATTTATAAGTAAACAAATTTGTCTTACTGAGGCCTAGTGGTAGAAAAGCACTCTTGAAAGCACATGGTCACGTGTCAAATGCCAGTTACTTTTGAACAATGGGAGACAGATGTTGTCTTTTGCTTGGAAGTCTCTCTGAGTGAGTGCTTGAGAGTTTCCTTGATTTTTTTCCCTTCCGAATCCTAAATATGACTCACTATCTGTAAAAAACCCTCCCAGAAGGCAATTAATGTTGTAGATATTAAAATGTATTGCATCGGCATCAGTTGTTTGGCTGTCCACATTGTCCATTGTTTCGACAACATTAGAATTTTTAGACTGCTAGTGTGAGTTATCTGAGTTATTGATTTTATATTCTTCATGTCCTTTTAATAAGGAATGACATTACAAATATCTCATTAATTATAAATTTTCACAATTTTTAATATTTAACTATGTATTTATTCTTTCTATTTTGTGCATTCAAAATACATTTATATAATGATAAATGCGGATTAAATAAATGTAAAACAAATCTGAGATTAACGTTTTTTTTATTTAAATATTAAATGTATTTTATGGTAATTATAAATAAAAACACTAATGAAATACTGTATTTACAAGTAATAATTTAGTAATTTGTTTCACATTAAATTTTATTTAATATTACAAAATTACAATTTTTATATTATGAAAATTGGGTATCTTATCTTTTATCATTTTTTTTATTATTTATTTATTTTGAATATATTTTTTGATTATAGATATGGCTTGTATTGTGTTTTTCACTCTTATTTTGTGCATACGCAGAGAAAATTACACAGATTTTAATTCAATAATTTGTCGCTATATTTTTGCATATTTTTGTATTTACAAGACTTTGTACTTTTTGCATGTTCCGTTCTTATGAAAGTATATAATAATAAGTAATTTTTTGCAAAATAAAGTTGGAGAAATTTCAATGTATGAAATTCTCATTCATATTAAATTTTCATTGATGATCAGTTATTAATATATTATTAAAAATTTACCATTTTATTATCAAACTGATTGAATATTAAATTATAATTGAAACTGGAAAAATATATTTCCGTTTTATAAACACACATATTTTTAAGAATATTCATTATGTGTTTGTATACATATATATTATTATTATTATTATTAAAAACCACTTAAATTACATCATTGATAAATATAATTAAATAATTTTATTACTTTGTAATAAACCTGTGGAAATTATTATTAAATATAATTTTTTTATGTATTTACACATAATTATTGTTTAGCTGAGTAGCTTCGCGTTTCATTTACACCCTTTAATATAAATAATTTTTTTGTTTTTAAAAACTAAAGCAACTACTTCAATTCGAGGTAAAGAATGCCTGTTTAGTTTTTTTTTTTTTTTTTTTTTTGCTTATTCCTTTATACATAATTTTTGTATATTTCATATTATTATGAATGGATTTCTGAATTAAATGAAAATCTTTGTTGAAATAAAATATTGTCATTATAAATCTTCCAAATTCATTCACTTATTTTGGCAAAAAAAATTGATGGACGCGTTTTAATTAGAAGTTGTTATGATACTATTCCGCGGCCTAGAGATTTAAAGAGTCCCATTTTGGAAACAATTACATATCGTTTCTAACTATTTGGAAACCTAGACTTAAGCAAATATGTGAACGTCTCTCAAGGACCACAAGTTACTCGGTCCTCAAGTCCTGATTCATCAACATTATCGTTAACGTCAGTGAATAAACATCGGAGTGACATCTATTTATTCCAACTGCAGAGAATGAGTGGTCCTCTCTGACAGTACGCTTATACCCTTCCCTCTTTCAATAATCCTGAGCTCCCATCCACCCTCCTCAACCAAAAGTTCTATGGCAACGGAGATGGGTTACCTAGATGGCGTCTTTAGGCAAGCTCTGCACGAGTCAAACATTCATGGAAAGATTTCGCATCATAAGACTCCCGCCTCTGCTCTTGAACGTCCGCGGAAAAGAATCGAAATTAAAAGCGAAGAAAAAAAAAAGAAAACCAAGTTCTCCGCATCTCTGCAGCTCTCTCCACACCTCGGGCTTTTCCATCTCAAAAGTTCTGACTCGCAGATTGGATGCTCATTGGAATAATTTTTCTCGGATATCTTTCACTATGTTGTCACTGCTCCGTTGTTCCTCTTTGGGAACGTAGCATGTCTTAAAGACTTTCAAACATGGGTAATTCGCCTTCAAAAGTAAGTTTCTTAAATTTCTTTTTTGGAATACTTTAAGTGAGAGCATGAATATTCATTAGATATTCATTGTGAAATTAAAAAAAAATAAGGAAACTTCATTTGTATATTTTCAGTTAATTTGTTTTAGCCATTTTGATTTTCAAGTTTTTACGCGAAAATCATCCTGGATAGAAGTTATTTTATCAAATTTTCATATTTCATAAGACGCATGTAATTTGGAAAAAATTACTAATTACATTATTCTAATTATGTTATGCAAATTAAAGTTACTAATTACGTAATGCCAGAATTTCATAGATGTTCGTAAACGAACTTCGAAATTATTCTACAATTAATTGTAAAATAGCATTTTTTGAAAAATTGTGAAATTTACGTAAAGAATATATAGGTTTAGATTTACATAGAGAATATAGAAATATTAGCAGCTGTTTTACAATATGTGTAAAAAAGTAAAAAAAAAAAAATGTAATTAATTAACTATTAAATAGAAAGTAATAAATATTGATTTTATATTTATTTTAATATTTATGTCATTTTATACTATATACAAAGTAACATGAATTAAATAAATTATATCGCATCATTGTTTTTAGTTTAATAAGAATATTTGTATGGAAAATATTTAGTTATTATAAATATTACACTCTAAAATAAAGTTACTAATTTTTCTAAAATACACAGTTTAATTATATTTTTGTTTAGCTTTATGCATTTTGATTGACAAAATATTTGGTTATGATTTATCAAAACAAGATAACAAAGAAGTCATGCCTTACTATTATAAATTTATGTTTTGGAATTCCTTTATCATGTAATAAAAATCTTGGAAGAAACTTTTATTTTATGAAATGATTAATCAATTTGAATATCTTATAAGAATTTTTTATTATAATAATATTTTATTAAAATCATTTTTTAACATTATGTGCAGTCTTTAGTAATTATTTTGTCATTTCATTACGTAACTATTATTTCTACCATCTTCGCATTAAATAGTTCTCGACCAGTTCTCCGTTTGAATTTCCTCATTTCCAATAAATATTGTTTAGTTAATAAATATTGAAAAAATTTAGAACATCTAAAATTGGTATATTTTTTTATAATAATTATAAACCCGAAATAAAATGTTTTGTAATGTGTATTCATTTTTTAAATTATTCCTCACTCTTTTCATTCTTGCATTTTCCTTTCTTTAGTAAAGAGGTATATTAGTTTGGTTTTCATGTTTAAATGTTTAGCATAAATGAATGTAATTTTCATTATAAATCACAATTGCTTCATGTAATTAATTATAGTTCAAAAACTTCGTGATATTTTAAAATAAATAATTATAATAATTATGAGTGTGATGCACCTGATGACAAATATTAGAATTATTTATTATTTATAATTAGATTCAGTGGTGGTTATTTATAGTACTGAGTTCTGAATCTTAGATAATAATTTTAAATGATTTTTTACAAACATTTTTGAACTTTCTAAATGGACTTATTGTTATTGTCTAGCGAACAAAAGTAAATTATTCGTTTACTGACCAAAGAAATATTGATGTTTCAGTTTTAATAATTTCTTTTGACTTAAATTATTCATTTACTGACAAAAACTTATTATTCTAATTTTAAAATCATTTTTGTCTGCTTTAAACATGTTTACATTTTAATGTTAAAGAAAATGCATCATTAAAACTTATAATCATACTAAATTCACGAAAATTTTACACAATCACGTATATTCTTTTATTAATGTAAATAATAAAGTACGTAATAAGAAATATAATGCTTTATTTGCGCAAAATACACGATCTATAATGGTGTGAAAAGTATCTTTATATTTTGTAAACTTAAAATTACTTCGAAAATATTAAATGATATTCATACTGACGAGAAAAAAATAATATAAAATTATAACTTATTAAAACATAGTTTTTGCTTAGCATATTAATAAAATTCAATATATCTTTTCAAACATTTTTTTTGAAGTGATAATTTTTCTTTTATCTAAGCTTCAATAAATTATAATTTATTAATCATGAATTACTTTTTGTTTGGATGCTTATGTCTTTTTTACTTAATTATCTTTCTTCGAGACGACGATATTTTATATAGATATCCTCTATAATAATTTTAAAGAAACTTTACAAACAAATAATTATTGTAGATCGAAAATTTTAATTTAAATTTTAATTCTGTTTTACATATTTAAATGTTTATTTAAGAGATTTATATTTTGTAAAGAAATTTATGTTTTTATGATTTAAGAGATTTATGTTTTTTTAAAGTTCCATTAAATTCCATAAAAATTTGTAAAGTTGCTCTTAAATTTATAAAAATTTGATAACATTTTGTATGCGTATAAAATTACCTCTTCTGTTAATTAATTTCAATGTCAGAAAAATTCTACATTTTATGCTTAAAATGAATTAAATAACGGATACTTTCATTTTAATACATATGAAAATAAGATATGTTAAACTACATTGTTAAAAAGATCTATGTTTCCAAAAAAAGAGTAGTACAAATTTAATTCGACCTCATAAAGAAATTTTATAAACTTAATCATTATTAAAATTTTGTAATTTTTTTTAAAAATCTATAGTAAATATTTATAAAATTATAGAAAAAATGTTTATTTGTAAATTTCAAAGTAAATATGATGAAGGAAAAATGTACAGTTATACACAATAACTTATAAACAATTAATTAAAAACGAATTCAGATTCCCAAAAATAATGGTTTCAAATTGTAAACAATTGGAAGACTAATGTTCAAATTTGCAGATATGACAGATTCTATTATATATTTTTTCAAATGAAAAATAAAAATTTACAACCTGCTGAATATTTACAAAATATTAAATTAAAGTTAAAGTAAAAAAAAAAAAACAACAACCATGTGATAATTTTCTCATAACAACGTAATTTTATTTTTAAATTTATTCCTATGTTGAAAAAAATTAAGGTTTCTATAGTTAATCTCTTTTATGATATTTAAAATACATTCTAACTACTTGAAGAAGCAAAATAAAATCATCAGTTGTTTTTAAAAAGCAAAATTTATTATTCAAGCTTAATTCTGTTTTATTTATAAACCTCAAATATAAAAATACTTTTGTTCTGAATGTTATAAAAAATCATATTTTCTATTTTAATTACAAATTTAAGTTTAAATAGCAACACCAGTCTAAACTTTTTACATAGATTTACTATTCAAAAATCAGTTATCAGTAGCTACATTATCACATTGTTTGAATTAAAATTTAGGAAATGATTTACGAAATTTATAATATGAATGATGAAATTTTAAAACTATTTAATTCAAAAATACACAAAACTTTAAAAGTGTATCAATAGGAAATTAAAATCTCAGTTTTATAATATTTACAATTTTATAAAATTAATTTATATTGTAATACGAAGTTACCTTATAGATTTATATATCTTACTAATTTTGTAACTGATTAGGATAATGAGGTAAAGTCCACTATTTAAAATATTTTGCAAATAAAATTTTTATTTAATTTTATATAATCTTTATAAATTTAAAGCTGTTTTATTTAGACAATACTCGCTATTCATTTTAAATTATTAAAAAATTTAATTGTTATTGATTTATTTAATTATATTTGTACAACACAGAAAATCCCCAAATCTATTTGCATTCATCTTGAAATAAAAATTTAATACAAGCTATAATTTAGTTTTTCTTGAGTAATGATGAAGTAAATGCTAATTAAGTCAAAAATGTTTTTCACACTCTTAAAAACTTAGGCATTTTTGATATTTTCTAATGTATGTTTTGATTTGAAAATTAACATTCTCAGCGTTAAATCAATACAAGATTGAAACGAAAAAGAAGTCTATAAAAAGGATAACTTAAATAAATCTTTTTCATGATAATACATTAGATAATTTTATTTTCATAAGAAAACAAAAGTTGTCATATATGTGAGTTAAATGTTATTAAAATAAAATGTAATATATATTTTGTTTGAATACTAAAGTAAACTAGATGATAATTAAATATTTATTAACAGCATTACATAGCAATAGATTTCTGATAAGATAAATATGAAATAATAATTATAATTCGTCTTATATATCTGACGGATTAATAAATAAATAGTTTGTTTGAAGCAATCTGTAATAAATGTAGAATGCTAACAATTTCATATCAACAAAATTTACTTTTTTGATTTTTGTAGATTATGTTTTACAAGTTAAACTTATGATTATATTTTTACAAAAGTCATGATTGCCAAATATAAACATAAATAAATCGGCACTAGTAGATTTTAGTTTTATGTATATTTATTATTTAAAAAGTAGGCTAATTAAATTGATGTCTGAAATAAAGAAATAATGTATTTTATTTATAATGCAATAAGTTGTAAGTTTTTTATATTTAGATTATTTTTGTGAGATATTTCATTGATATATATATATATATATATATATATATATAT
>JAPDSC010131987.1:0-34709 GCA_026290005.1 Latrodectus geometricus | reverse complement strand
TATGTAGTGATAAAAATTTTGCATTTATTTTTACTTTACATGCACCATTTGCATTGGAATTTATTTAAAAGAGTTTTATCTTTGTGGAATAGGCTTACGAAATCCATAATTATTCCTATAATTTGTCCGGAATTTTAGACCATTAGGAATTCCTCTGACAAAAGACGATTAATTTTGGAGAATATAATGCTCACTCCTAATTTAAAGATTAAACAGCTGATATTAATATGAAATAAATAGCAAAGAATTTTGTTAAGCCTAATTCGGACATAAAATACAAGGAATTAGTGAACCAATTATTCATATTTATTGTAATTTACAAAATTCGTTGGCTGATAACTTTTGAATACCAACATTGCTTATGAAATAAGTTAATTTTCTTTCTTTGAAATATATTAATCACTGAAATGTTAACTTTATACTTTGTTCTTTTTCTTCTAGCTTTTATTGAAATTAATATTTTTGCAAAATAGAAAATAATAATTAAATTAGTGAATTTAAATGTCAAATAAAAATATTAACTCTAAACTTGATAGTAAAGTACTTATAATGAATAAATATATAAGAATTATTTCAAAGGTTCGTTTCTGTGATCATTTGATTCGTTCACATGCATGTTTATTTATACATTGATATTTGCAAAGAGTTTCTAACGATTACAAATATTCTCGCCAGAGATTGAGATAAATACAGAAGTTTTTAATTTGAATTTTATTATTAAAAACCATCAACGTACTTGAATTTTTTCATTTTTCCATAGCAATCACATAAAGTAAAAATATTAAAATTGAATATTTTCCTACTTATTTACATTATTTACATTATTCTACTGAAATTTTGATTTATAATTTAAATCATATATTATATCTAAAAGCTGTGAAAATATGAACATTTATATTGAGTTAAGATGTAATGTGATGACATCACAAAAACGAAACGTAAATGAGGTCTAAAATATTTCTATAATATCTATACAAAATGGTAGCTTTAAAGATGCAAAAGCAAATTTTCATTATACTGAAGATCTACTATTAATTTAGCTTATATTAGCTTTTTTGATTTTAAAAGTTAAATCATAATTTTAAGATTTATTTCGGTAAACTTTTTTCCCAGCCATTTTAAAAATATTTAAAAAAGTGCTACATTTTTCTAAAAATTTTTCAAAAATAAATATATTAATTTATTCACAAATTCAAGAAAAACATATCTGTTTCATACAATGGGAACTATAAGAAGTTATTGAAGAAAATACATTAATTATAAATCATATCCATATTTTGATAACATTCGTAAGATAGCAACAGTATAATGTTTATATCATAAAATTTTTTAATTGCAATTATTAAAATATCATAATAACCTTACGAAATTCAACGATTTGTATAGGAAAGTAAAAATAATATCTTTAATTTTATAACATTAGTAAAATGGCAAAAATAATTTCTTTAATGCATGAAAATTATTATTTGCAATTACTAAAATAATTAATTTAAATTATTTCTTACGTTATTCAACTTATATGTATGGTAGATAAAAAAAAATCTTGTTTATTTAAAAGACATTCATTCTATATTTTTGAATGTGTACAACATTACGATTCATTTCTGAGTCAAACATTTTTCAGCTAAAAATTAACTACAGCTTATGTTTAAGTTTGAGAAAGCATTTATATAATAATAATATCGTTCACAAAATTTAGTCAGATAGTTTTTAAATAAAATATTTTATAACTTCAATTAAGGAAAATTAAAAACAACGAAATTTGACAATTTCGGTGTTGAAATATTTAAGATTCTATGATAAAATCAAGGATTTTTAGAATGATTGACTACCTTGGTTGAGAAAAGCAATTTCTAACATTTTTGCCTAAAAAGTTTTTTCATGGAGAAATTCATCTAAATATCGTCCTTGTTTTATTACGTGTACTTTGGAATTAAGATTTTCTTGTTAAAACCATGGTAAAAAAAGCAAGCTCTAATTATCTTGAGATGGGTCAAACATCTTTTTAAAAGTAGTCAAGTCAATTACAGCTTAGGAAATAATAATTTTTTTTGTATTGGAACACCCCTTTCCGCTTCTCAAAGTTAAAATTAAATTCCACTCAAAATATTAAATTGCTGCCATGACAAGAATGATAAGCTTTTTATGATTAACAGCTTGCAGAAAGCTTGAGTTTTTCTTTTTCTTGACATTTATATAATGGATTTCTCTTCTATTTAACTGATTTTAAAATGAAGCTATGTGTGTACTTAAAAGAAGACAATTTTTTCTTAATTTCAGGTTTGTGTTGTAAGTTTACTTTCTCTTTTTTCTCCATTTAACTTTTGAAAAATGTTTAGTTTTTTAATAAAATAATTTTCGTGGTGAACTTAAAATGGAATTTTATAATTAATGTTTTCTCAAATAGTGTTTATTCTTTTGCTTAAACAATAAATATTAAAAGCCATGCTCTCAAAGTTTGCTCATATCACAGAATAAGACCTGTAGTAAAATTATTTTGAATCATAATGCCTTAAAACAAAGTAAATAAACGTTTTATTTTATCTCAATTTTTTAAATTTATTTAAAGTGTAATGTATGGTAAAAGATATATCTTTAAAAATAATTTTTTGATTGAATTGTTATTTTTCATTTATTAGTATAACATTTAAGTTAATTTTTATTTCTCAGGTGATATACCTGAAAACTAACAAATAAATTAAAAACATAAATACTCGTTATATTCAAATAGTTTTTTTATAACGAGGAGATAGTTTCCTGAAAATTATTTGGTAGCATCTTAATTTTATACACATAAGATAAGCTGAGATATTTTTAATACAGTTTCATAGATTTAGTGAGTATAAAATAATGTAAAACAAATAATCTACCAAGAAATAAAATAAATAAAATTATAAACTTTCGAATTGTTTACTTTCTCTTCTTCATAAAAAGATATTTATGTTAGGGAGAGGTACATTAACAATGCATAGACAAAAAACGAAATGAAATTATATATTATAATGTTTACAATATTTTCTATGTATATATAATAATTTAAATATTTTTCATGCTATAACGCTTTCCATAAGGAAAATATATTCGTTTTGAAATAAAAAAATATGTAACAAGTTAAATTATCATCAAAACATATAATTAATAATTTATTTATGTGTTTTAATCATTATTGTATCCGTCATAATATTGCGAAAAATTCACTGCAATTTTATTTAAAATATTACAAAATGTTCATAAGTATCTTAAAAATTATATTACGAATTACCATCTGACAAAAGATTATTCCTTATGTATATAGTTTCTAATAAAAATTAATTTTTTAAAGAAAACCACTATATCGATTCATTAAGTGACATTTCTAGTACTTATAATAAGTTTAATTAATATTTAAACAAGCAAAGTTTTTTTTTTTTTTTGGCTTAAAGTACTTCAGTGACAAAGTATGTTTTCCGTTTCCCATCTGTTTAATTAAAATAGAGAGACTTTATTCTTATGAACAGTTATTTTTGTCTCTCAGAGGGTTTCGGCACTAACAAAGCTCATAAAAACTATGGAAACGTTCTTTACCACTTATATATACATAAAATTTCTTGTTGTTTTTTTGTCACTCTGAGCAAAACTGGAAAGAATAAGCTATCATTTGTCAAAAATTATTTTTTTTTAAGTTCTAGAAACTATTTTTTTATTCCTTGAGTAATTATTTTAATTTACATTTGTTTAAAGAACTTTTATTATAAAACTAGTTTCTTTTAATTTTTTGAAATTGTATTGTAAATTGGCTTATTACATTATGAGTTAAAATAAAAAATGTAACAACATAAAACTGCTGAATAAATTATCAATGGACATTCGTTGTTATTGTAAATTGATAGTTTATTATTGTTCATAAGAAAATTGTCATATTTTCTAGAGCAAAGCAATTTAAGAATTCATTTATTCAGAATATTAAAATTTCACAAATTTTTTATACTATTAATGACATATCTGCTTTTAAATATATAAGTAAGATTAGGAAATCTCTACTATTAAATTAATAACATTATACATGATATCAACATAATAGTTTCGTTTCATAATATAAATTTTGTTACACAAGTAAAAGACCAATTTTTTGAATTACCAAATATATGTGAGATAAAATTTTGCAATCATAAATTTATGGATGTTGAATTTATAAATTCATAGATGTGAAATAAATAACACGTTTTAAAATCACATTTTTTTATATTATTATTAGAACTAACTATTTAGTTTTAAGAATATTTGCTTAAATGTGGTTAATGTATTATTTTATACTTATTCAACTATGTTGTACGGCTAATTTATCTTCAATAACCAGCTACAATTGTCTTTAGCATCTAAGATTACTGTAAAATGTTTGGAAATTGTAAATTAGATTAGAATTTATGAGTATACTAACAATGTGAGTATTTAACAAACAATCTGTTTTGAGTATTTAACAAATCGTTTGTCTTACGGTAATATTCTAGGAACTTTTTAAGTATGTGATAATTTCTTAGAGACTTCTTAGATAAATATTTTCGGTAGTTTGTAATAAGTATAGATAGATAAGTGTAATTATAATTGGTAAATGTTGTGGATTTTTCGATAATAAAAAATATTTTACTTGGAGAACAGTTTAAATTCATCAATAAAGCAATTTATATAATTTTAGACTTAGTGTCGACATTGAGTTATATTCCAGATTACCATTTGTTTTCTAAATTGTCTCAGCCAACAAAGGAATATTGTCTTACTCAATTTTAACAAATTTTCAGCTGGAAAAGTTTTCTTAGTTTAAACAAAACCCCAATAGAAACCAAGTTTTCAGTTGATCATGATCTCAGAAATTAACATTAGGAGTTGCTCCCTGTTAAAATGAGTTATGCAGAATTTCTGAATGAAACAATTTATTAAAGTGTCTCATGGCCTAGATGTAACACCTCATGGGTTTGAACTTATCAAGTTATATATATACATAGAATATAACATCGGAAAAGATGGTGTGTATAAAAACTAAAGAAAATTAAATGTGTATTGGTGAAGATGACAAGAAATGTAATGTAAATTATTGCAAATTGAGCCTTAATTAAAAAGATAAAAAGTGACGTTATCTTTTATAGCACGTTTCAGATACTCAAGCTAAAATCAATATCAATTGATTATATCATTCGCTGTTGGGCAAGTACTGCTTAACAAGAATGAATGTATTGTGCTCTGCAAATTTTTTTATAGTTTTGAAAGGAAAGAAAATAACTACCAAGATTTAATCTGCTTTGCTCATTAGATATTTTCTGTTTGTAAAATAGAGGGATAAAAGTTTCGTATACAGCGCAAAAACTTAAATAAATGTAGCCTAAATAAATGTAGCCTTTGTTTCGAACTGCTAATAATTTTAATGGAACTCTTGAAATTCATTTACATTCTAGTCGTATCCTGCATCATTATTTGAGAAGAAAATTTGGAGGAGAGTATAGTACTTTCAATGGTATATACAATAATTAAATATTCCGGGCGTAGTCCATTAATAATATGTGTGTTTTAATAAGATCATACTTATTTGTTTTCATAAAAATTATTTAATTTAATGGCAATGGTTAACTGCTTGAATATTTGACTGCAAACTCATTTTGTGTTTCATATCTCAAAGAAAATTTTGTTAGAAAAATGATTATTGAGATAAAGTTTTCCTCCTTTAAAACAAACAAACAAAAAAAAAATCACAAGAATAATATTTCATTTGAAAAATTTCAGAAAATCAATTTTATAAAGTTCATTGTGAAATTAAGAATGAATTTGATACTTTGACATTTGAAAAAATAAGATCAAATGTCATTTACTACAATTTTTATTGTTAGCTCTGTTTGACGTAGAATTTCGTCTGTTTATCATTTTATACACTCTACTGTATAAAAACATTTTACACATTACTGTACCTAAATTTTAGTACAGTAATTTAGTTTAGTATTGTAACAAAATTGGATTTTCTATGTTAACTAAAATATTTAAACTATTGTAACTCTGATTCTAATTTACTCAAAATCATATTTTACAATACAATCTAAAAATATGTAACACTTTATGATTTATGATTATGGAAAGCAATTATTTCGTAATTGCTTTTGAAAATCTTTCTCTCTCTTAAGCACTTATTATAATATAAGTCTTACACGCAATATTCAATTCGGTGTTTGCATCTAGATTCCAAAGCAAAATGAATTCCAAATTTTAAGTGCATGTTTTTTTTTTATTCACAAATCAAAATGTAAGATAAATTCTCCTGAATCAATTTCTTTTCATACAGTACAGAATATTTCTATACCTAAAGCTCTTATGAGTTTTTATTTGATGTTTTTATATAGGAAAAATGTTTTTGCTATATATGAAATGTTCAGTGAAATTATTTCAATTTAAACAAACCTCAACAATATCAGTTGTAAAATTGAAAGAAAAATTGTTAAGAATTTTGGTTAATATAAAGTTTTTTGTGCTAGTTGAAAAATTATTGTGAAAATACTCAAAACTGATTGAAAAATGTTGTTTTTTATAGTGATTATTCAAATGTACAAATGAAACAAAATATGCTTTTTAACAGTATTTCTATTAAACATAAGTAGCACTATTATATAAAAAAAATATTTTTTCAGAACCTCATAAACGTTTTAAAAATGTGAGTCTGCAAATTGTAATGACGAAATAGTATGCAACCAGACTTATTACGTTTAAAATTGATATGAATTTCAAAAAAAACTATTTCATATTAAAATGTAAACAATTTAGTTTTAGTGTTTGTAACTAAGTAACTTTTCAAATTAAAGTATACATAAAAAAAATTTATGCATATTTATGCATAAAATAGGAATATAATGAAATGGGAAATTCATAGACGCTTCTCTTGAATCAAAAATTGACACAAATTTAATTATAATTCTGGTTAACTACTGCAACATATAAGTTTTAAATGTGATTGGAAAACAATTAATTAGCATATTATTTAATAAGAGTAAATTTAGAGTTCTATCATGCTTTTTTATTCTCATAAATGTCAATTAAATATCGTTCCTAGCAAGTTCAAAAAAGCAGTTATTTTAAATACTAGAAAATCTGTTGAAGCTTTTTAAAGTAGTTCACTTTTAATTTTTTTTAACATAAATTGAATATTCTTGTAATATATTTTATTGATAAATGTAGCAGTAAAATAAATGCGTTTTTAATTATATCAATTATAGTACTACTATAGTATACTATACTTTTGATACTATAATTGATACTATAGTATCAATTATAGTATCAAAAATGTTTTGCAATGTTAAAATATTTCTGTTTTGTGTTATTTATTATTAAAAATCCTCTTTTATATTTAATATTGCTTGTTTGTGAAATAACTAACATTGAGTATGACCGAATATTTAGCATAGTGAGTATTTGAAGATTTTAACTATAAATGATCATCCTTATAAATTTCAAAAAAACCTTTTTTTTTCATTTTTCTTAAAATTAATCATAAAAAGTTAAATACTGAAAATCTCAAAATAACAAAGAGGAAAGAAAGTAATACATTATGTAAAATTTGTTTCACTCTTTGAAGTACAATTAAGCAGTAAATGCTTCTTCTTTACAGAAATAAAGTTGCTTGCAATATATATGCCGCAGAAGAATTTGAAACAAATATTTTATCTTATAATCACATGTATGAAATATTTTATTTCTTTGACAGTGAGATTGTGTTTTGCAAGAAATATTTATTTTCATTGCTGTATCGAATTTGTAGTTTGCATTCACATTTATTATTTTTTTCTACAATAAAATAACTATAAAATTATTCTCTCACACTGATTCACAAAATATGGTATACACTTGTTTAAAAATGTCAGAAATGCAGTACCACAGAAAATTTCGGATGGAAAACAAAAATTATGAAAATGCTAAAACATAATTTTTTTGTGATCTTCATAATATTTGGAAAAGAAGTCTAAAATAAGAACTCCTTATCTAAGTCTCAAGAGGACTCCTGACTGTTATTTGAAAGGTTAAAGTGGAAAAAATGTATTGTAATACTTTTGATAGTAAAGAATGTTAAGGAGGCAATTTTTGTGTTTTAGAAATATTAAAAAATAACTGTTTATAAACAAAAGTTGCTGAAAATATTATTCTTAATTTATTCTTTGCTGTCATGGCTAGAATAATAAATATATTTATTCGTATATTTGCTTACTTTTGAAATAGTTACATCAGTTGCTTTATGTTTTAGTATTTGCAAATATAATTAGCTGAATTGTTTTTCTTTACGCAATATTTTTTTTCAGATTCAAAAAATCAGTAATCCCAAACGTGATAATTTAAGTAAATATGTCAGTCTTATGCATATAAATGACACGTATGCTTTAAAGTTTACATTTTGGACACATTTAAATACCCCAAATCAATAAAAATGAAAACATTTGACCATTCAATAAACATCTTTACACAGATATTATTTGCACAGCTGTGAATCTTTTAATTAGAAGTATTTTTTATGGAACTAGAAATAAAAAAGAAAACCAATCTTGCACTACCCCAAAAGAAATATTATTTGAAATAACTTGACTGTGAAAAACTCTTTATGAACTATGTTTATAAAATTCTTATTAATGAGATAAGTTTAGTATAATTGGCATCACCGTCTTTATTTGCTTTCATTTGTTTTTGGCTACGACATTTTGACACAAACCGGTGAACTCAGAACAATCCAGATATTCTTGTTATAATTATTGATATTTTCAACTACGCCATTGGTATGTGACATTTCATTACAGCATATCTTCTTCGATCGGCAAATTATTTTATTTCTGTGAAATATTTGAAAAAAATGTTATATAGATGTAAAATGACTCTTTGAATAAACGAGTAAGTTTAAAAAATGTTAATTTATTTAAAATTATATAATTTCTTTTAATGGGTATCTCATACTAATAAACATAAAGAAGAAAAAAATTATTTCAAATTAATAAGCCATAGGGTTTGTATAAGATATATTTATTTATAAAATCATAAAAATTTTGAAGTATTAAATTCTGACAATATTACAATATAATTTTACAAATCTTTATTTTGTCATTATATTTTTATTATTCTCAAACAATACCGTTTTAGTCATTCAATTTAAATTTTTTGGAAATCAAATTTTATTAAAGGAAATATTTTTCAATTATATCCAGATTGAACTTTTTCAAAGTTTTGTAGATTTTTTGACTTTAGTCATCGCTTTATTAAAATATTGTAAATTAATACAATAGTGCTTAAGGCTAAGTAAAAATTTAGCAATTAACTATTATTTCGTAAAAATGACAAATATTCACCCTATAGACTGTAAATTTCTTTGTTGTGCTTTACATTGAATGCACAAACTGTAACTTATATTATTTACACAAAAGCTTTGACTATATTTATTTTAACAAACTTATTATATGTATATATAGTTGTTATTTTTAATTAGAATTAAAATTATTAGCTATTAAAACATTTAAAGATGACCATTAAATGTTTTTCGATTTTTTGAATTGTGAACTTAATTTTTAAATCTGTTTTGTTTAACAATACTAATAATTATAAAGTTAATTTTAACTTAAAATAGGTATAAGTGAATTTACTTGATTCTGTTTGTTTCCTATACCTTTTTGTTACTAACTGTTTTATTAAATTCAGATTATATTACTGGTCAATATAATTATTTTCACGAAAAAATTAAATAATGATAATGATGTAATTTTAAAGTGATGTAACTTAATAGTGATAATGATGTAACTTAGTTCTGATGAGATGGAAAAATGATATTCATCATACACTCTTTTTAATCCTTATGATTTGTAGCGAATAGAAGGTTAGTTTAACTGACTGTTACTTTTACATAACAAACATTTGAGGAATAACCTATAAAACAAAATATCCAGTATAACATCCGAATTTGACATTTGCAGTAATACCCGTGTTATAAAGTAAAAAAGTGATTTGTATACCATCTTGCTAGCATTTTAAAA
The DNA here is from genome assembly GCA_026290005.1 of Latrodectus geometricus. NCBI lineage: Eukaryota > Metazoa > Arthropoda > Arachnida > Araneae > Theridiidae > Latrodectus > Latrodectus geometricus. The sequence goes on along the minus strand of JAPDSC010131987.1, from coordinate 24,696 downwards.
TTTCCAGGTTTTAAGATCGAAGGTAATAACTTCGACTCCCTCCAATTCCACACTGGAGAAAAAGGAAAGAAGAGAAGTGGCACTATATTTAAACCAGGTAGCTCTCATGAGAATTTTATATTCTTACAAGTTTTTAATGATCTTGAAAGGGATTCAAATTTGCTTAAACAGTTGACGAAGCTTTTATGTTGCAAGCTCAAAAGTATTTAAGGAAATATTTCTGCTCAAAGGTACTTCTATTTAAAGAAGGCGTACTTATATGCCTTTATCGTAATCGAAATAATGAGTTTAAAGTCTACTTTTCTAAGGTAGTTTTTGCAATAATATTTTTTCAGTAATAGAGGCTCTTGCATATTAACACCACGCACGTGAATTGTCATTGTTCATAGACTCATCGAAAAATAGTTTAAAGGCTGCATACTGCATAATGGTAATGAATATATATGGTGACTTAAAATTAATAATTTTATCTTTAGGTTTGTAACATAGATATACAAAATTTTGTTGTTTTATATGAACAGCAGGAATAGGAAGACCTATTACATAAGGAAATAGTGGATTAATCGTGAATCTCTTATTCCAGGATATAATAAGTATCAAATATTCCTTTAGGGTTTCTCGAAAAGGTGTTTTACCACTCCTACATATAAAACTGGAGCTGATAAAATTTGTTTGAAATTAAATTTTTTTCCCTCGCATTAGAAAATAAGTAAATATTTTCCCTGAAAATCTTGGAGCTGTCTCTGATGAGAATGGGGAGTGTTTTTAGCAGTAGACTGCAATCATGGAAATAAAATGTAAAGACAAGTTAAGTACCAGTATGATTTCCGACTATTGTTAGACTGTGAATAGAGACACCTCTAACGTAAAAAGTAGAAAATCAAAATATACAATTTTTAAGCAAGATGAATATTTTCATTGTTTCTTAAGTATAAATTCTTTAAGAGTTTTAAAAATGAATCACAAAAAATATCCCTAAAGGAATGAGGAAATCTGAGAACATATTTGAATTCAGCAAGGAAATATTAATAAGATTCCGTTTATTTAGTCCCTCTTAAAAAGATTTTTTTCTTTGTAGACCTATGTAATTAGAAGTGACAGATAAAAATTTTTTAAACTTGAGTTTTAAATATGCTTACGAACATTTATTTTGGAGAAAATAAAATTACTTATTAACTTAAGTCTCAATTTTTTTTCTAATTTATTTAAATCCTGGCTTAAGAGCTTAACTGATATATCTCCTTAATTAATTAAATAATTGCAAAGCGTATAATTTTTAAGCAAATTGTGCAACTGTACAGCTCGTAAGCTTTTATAGATTTTTAACTTTTTCAAATGAAACTAAAGTAGTATTCTTATTATATCGAAGAATTGTCTAAGCATAAATTAATTCTAAGCTTATTTTCCAGTAAAATTTTGAATAAGTGATTACTTACATGCTCTTTCCATTAAATGGTTCAAAAAAGTATTCATTATTATTAAATAAAAAAAATATGTAGTTAAGGGCACAAACTACTGGATTTTTTCAAAACTTGTTCAGATTTCATTTTTATTTATTCAGTATGTTTAAATTTATATTCCATAAATTATATTACAAAGTATTTTTTAATTTCAAAAGATAATTATTTTATAAAAATAATTGTGGATAAATGTACCATGTTTATAATTAAATTTTAATAATAAATTTAAGTAAATTCAAATAATTATTAATTGCAAAATCTTGCAACGAAAAATTCAATGAAAAAATTGCTGAATATCCACGATTGACTTGATATCGTCAAATTTTTGAGGATGCGTTTATACATCTTATAGAAATAATTATTTCTCTTAAAAATATTGTAATTCAATAAAATAAAGAATTGTCATAACAAAGAACGTCATTACTGATTTCTTACCATATCAAATTTTAAAATCTATTTTAAGTTCTATAGGTAATTATACCGTCAAAAATAATTTGCAATTCGAAACATCGTTTGGATTCCTTTTAAGCACTTTAAAATTTTCTAGAGTTACGTAACATGAGTTAATAATATCTTAATCGCTTTTCAAAAGAATTTTCATCTAATCTCCATTCAAGAAAATATTTTAATTTTCTTTCCTACCAATGTCAATAATTCATTGGCAATACATATTTTTAATTGATGTAGTTTGGACTTTTGAACATTATCAAGGATTTCAATAACATTCCTTTGGGAAAATTGTAGGCAACACTAACGATGAAAATATTTTTTACAATCATTGATTCCAGGAAACGAAGATAAAACTAAATGAAGGAAAATTTACTTAATCTAAAGAACTATATTTCACAAATTAATAAATGAACTTTTTAATGTTATCTCCTTTAAATTCTATCACTTTTATATCAAAGCTAAGCAATTGTAAATTATATCTAGCAATATTTTTAAAATGGAATTTAAAAGTATCTAATCTAATTAAATAATTTTGTGTTCCGTGTATATACATTATAGTATGTAAATATGTAATTTTGCAATGGTATCTCTCTCATATTATTTATGTTATACATTTTCAATCAAACGATAAACTCCTCTATACGATTAAAATTATTTTTTAACTTTATCACGTGTTTTATTTTCCTAATAAATATAAAATTGAGCTTCTATAATATATTTTATTCGGGTATTATGATTCGCTTATTCGAGAAGCGTATTAAAATGAAAATATGTTTTTTTTTTCCAAATGATTTTAAATATTTTCTGCATCATAGAGTATTGAAATGCGTCCTGAACACTGCGAATGTATATTAATTTTATTTTTAGAATAACATAATGTTATAAAAGAATGAAAATGTTTTATTAGTTTTAAAGTGTTTTTCCAGTAAGAATTCTTTTAAAAATTTGAGTGTTATTTTATCCAGTTTTCTTTGAAATATTTTATTAAAATTAATATACATTGAACAACAGAAGTTTAAAATTTTATTTTTATAATCATAAGTTATAATTTTATTTTTATAATTCCTCTGAGAACTTATTGTTAAGGACTAAATTCTTTTATATCTGCTTACATTAAAAAGATGTATATTTTTATATTTTTAAGCTCTCTCTCTGAATAAAAATCTGCACCAAAAATGTAACATGTATATAATTATATTTTATAAATTGCAGTTGTAGATAATTGTGTACTAAATTTTTAAACATTCGATATAGTACATGTAAATATTTATTATTAAAACTTTTAATTAACTGTCTGTTTTTATTTTCCAATGATTTCGACAAAGGAAATTGAACAACCGGCAAAATCAAATTAATTATTATTATATAATACGTAAAACTGATGCATTACTTGATTTATTAAGTGATTCGATATTGCTTTATTAATATATATACATTACTTTTTTTTCTAATTCTAAGATCAAGTATACGTATTAGTCAAAAAGCTATCTCAAGATGTGGATCCTATAAATTTCTCATGATCTATCGTTGAAAGTCCGTGATTTTGCCTTGTAAACAACTTTTGGCGAAACTTTTCCTTTCTGGACCTTGCGCCACAAAACCCAACTAACCAGCTTGATAAACAACTTGAAAGTGCTCAGCAAGACTTGGCATGAACTAAACATTTTTTGTGAAGTCCAGTAAACTGTTTAATTCGTTTTATTAATGCGTGTAACATGTGATGCTTTAGTCAATGTATTTCTCTGTAGACTCATTGTTGTACATCTATGTTGCATGGAGATTGTATATATTTAAAAAACTGTAGCCTTTCGAAAATTAAAAAAATGTCAGTGTAGATTAGATTTTTTATGGAGATATTAGTAATTATATTCAAACAAAATTGAATAACTTTTCTCAACTAGTAATATTTTCAAGCAATAGTAAAATTATATTTTATAAATGTTTGGGAATTACAGAATTCTACAAATATTCAATAAAATGAAAAAACTCTTAATGCTGTATAATTTATCGAACGAAAACTTTAATGGCTGTTATTAAGCAATGGATGTGTAATAATAAATAAATATGTATTACGAAACCAATACATTTTTTTATCACTTTGTCATGAACTACATCTCTTGTAAAGTGTTTGATAATTCTTTGATTTACGAACAATATTTCAAGTTTCTAATTATAAAGTTTATTTATTTATTAAAGATAATCTATTTAAATGGAAATCTAACTGGAAATTTGTAATACTAAGCAAGAAATGACTTATTTGTACCTTTTTTTTCATTATTATAACTTTAAAGTCATAGTGATACTGTGATATTTTAATGCAATATTCCCTTTAAGAGAGATTGATTTCCAAGCCATCTTTGTTTATATATATATGAACATTTTTATATCATATTACATATATAATTTTCTATGTAACGGTAAAGTGCATATTTTTAGGTAAAAATATGCTGTGCAAGTTTTTTGCAAATAATTATTTGTGTTAAATGTGAGAAAAAATGCAAAAAAAAGAAAAGAAAAAAAATACATATATTTTTTTTCACCTAATCAATATTTCTCTGTGCTATCCCTTAGTTTCTGCTAACATTTGTAGAAAAACTTACAATTTTACTACTTTATTTTATTTTATCATTCTAGAAAGTGATTTAAATTTAACACTCCTGTTTACTTATTTAAATTCAATGCAACTATTTTATACATGTAACTACACACATTTAATTCAAGCTTTCAAAAAATGCTTTTACATTTTCGCATTAGTAAGAAACAATTCTCCTTAAAGTTTAAAGTCAAATGAATAAATCTAATTCCTTTCAAAAATTTATAAAGACATTTCTTTGTCTTAAAACTGTCTTATGTAATAGAGGATAGTGTTACAATAAAATGTTTTTTTTCACATCCATCAAAATTTAAACATGAGAAATAATATGAAGTTCACTTACATCTTTATTTCTCAATTTGAAATCCTTTTATTCTTATCGTTCTGTTTAATTTTTATTTACGTTAAATATTTCGACAAATTTGAAAAATTCAGTACATTATTAAATTGAATTAATAAGTATACCATTTTAGCTTCAATAGTTATTGGCTATTCTTAATATTAAAGAGTGCATGAAAAAAATATTAAAATTTGAATACGAATACCAAATAGAAAGGTAATTTAATGTTCTCGAATTATATTTTATGTATATTGAAGAAGCAAAAAATGCAAGTATGTTTCTCAGGTAGACAGACATATACCAAGTCCAGTCGTATTAATGTGACTATCTGTCAAAAGCCATAATAACCACCTTTCTCTGAACAGACAGCTGCGAGACCTATCGAAAGAAAGTCACTTAAATTCTTGAAGGTGTTTTCTGGCATGTTCAGCTATGTTGATTCCAGTGCCGTGGTCAGCCACGCTGAATTACGTGGATGAGCATTCATGCTTTAAATCGATTGACATAATCCCACAGATTCTCGATATTCAGGTGAATTTGCTGGTCAGGGGAGAAAGGTAACCTCTTCCTGGTGATCTTTAAACTTGGCATGTATACTACCTGCTGTATGACACCCATTATATTCCTGCAGGTAGATGCCATCATCCTAAGGAAAAACGAATTCGGATATTGGGGTCGACATGATCCACAAGGATATATGCGTTATTTTGTTGTTCTATCTTTCACAATGAAGAGTGAACCCAGAGAATACAAGAAAAACCTCCATATTATAGTCTTTAGCCTGAACCGTTCCAACAATGGCAGAGTGTTTACTTTCGGTGGTTTCAGGTTGTATACGTCAACGTCCATCTGTCCGATGGAGCGTAAAACATGATTTATCTTAAAATACTACCTGCCGCCACTCAGTGGAAGTTCAGTTGCGGTACTCGCTTCCAAATTATAGCATTTATCGCTGATAAACAGCAGTCATAGGTGCAGGAACCATACCTCTGCTTTAGTGGTCCAAACGCAGAATCGTTCGCCGATGAACAGTAGTTTGGGAAGCACTGTTGGCACGTCTATTTTCTAGAACGCATCTCCGCAACTGCCGTTCACCTTTGTTCACTATAGTCCATGATGCATCACATTTCCTACGACGTTGATTTGTGACAGTCCCATTTTGCCGTGCACTTTATACTCTAACCACGGCAGTATGTGAACAGATCACAAACTTAGCCGCTTCTGAAATGCTTCCGAAAGTGAAGAATCATGTCCTTTTGGACGTAGGATGATTCGCTCTGTTTCTGTATTATGCCAAAGATTGCGATATTTTACAAATCTCTCACACGCATTTTATACACGTTCGAATACATTGTGCTACCACCTGTCTTCTGTAATTGGTTATCTTCGAAAGTATATGGTGATTTCATTAATGTGACTGGACAGTCTGTATAATTAAGCATCGATTGGCATAACTATTATTCCTAATCATTTAGGTTGTATTAACTTCAATAATGTGAACATTTGTTTAATACATTTGATTGTAAAATGGTGGTAAGTTTGGTTAGGGAATCATTTTTCTTATCGGAAAGTAATATGTTCGAATCCCGTGCCGTCTGAATATACATTGAGCTCAATAATAGCGTTTGGAGCTTGTAAGCTATACTGTGTTCGCAATGTCCTTCATATGAAATTATACCACAAGGGGTGACAGGATGATTCTCAGCGACTTATGCTTCATCCCTGCTTATAAAACGTCCCTATTTTGCGCTCTCAAAAGTATATGTTCTGGAAGAACCACATGAAAGTGCCATTTCTACCACCCCTTCTAGTGATAAAAAGTGAAGAGACTATAAGCAGGGCACTAGAAAAGACATTTGACTATAGATGTGCCTGAGAAAGTCTTTTTATAATTTCTTAAAATTAATAGTTGTCATACAATTTATTTTTTAATGTTTTATCAGATTTGTTTATATTAAGTCACATTATATTTTAATGTATATTGTAAATAAAAAGGAAAACTAATTAGAAACTGATAATAAAAAAAATAATTACAAAAGTTTTTTTATGAAATACAAAATTATATAGTAGAGTATTTGAAATTAAAAATTTTATTTTTGCAGTTTATAAAGAAGAACTTCATCATTTTTTTTACAGAAACATTTTTCATATAACATTTATGATTTTTTTAATTCATTGTTTTAATACCCGTACATAAATTTGTACAAAATTAATGCTTAAGTATCTAATATTGTTCAAAATTAGCATGATATGGATGCTTTCCCTATTTTATATTTCCTAGAATTTAATAATCATAATTGGAATAATGTATTCTATGAATATTTTGCTTACATAATCTTCGTATATATATCAATTAAATACGTTTAAAATTCAATTGAAGAAAATAAATCTTCAAAATCTCATAAATATTTCTGTATTTTTAAAAAATAATCAATAAAAATGAAAAACCCTATAAGACATTACAAAAAATTATATCCTTCAAAAATTAATTAAGAAAAATTTTTAAGAACGTTTCAAATTAGTAGAGTTCAGAAATATGTAGAAAAAAATGAAGGAAATAAATTTTTTTTATAAATTTCGTACTGTTATATGTTGAAAAAACAAGTACTTTAATTTATATTTTCAGCTTCCCACAGCTGTGTATTTTTGTTGTGTCTCATAAAACTATTATTTTATTTTAATAAACATTTTTGGATTCACTTTGTGACTGTTTGAATTTCAATATTTGAAAATTACCTTATTTTCCTACTTCACATCGAAAATAGAACAATCAAGTATAAAGACCTTTTTTAAACTTTTTTTATTGTCCAATTAAAGTAAAAAAATCTAAATCCTTTTATTTATTTTTGAACAATTTTCTTGTTCTTCTTTCCAAATTGAAATTATTTACTAACCAGTATTTTAACCTTATTCAATACTTTTCAGAGAAATGCGTACAGAGTCTGTGAAAAGTAATTTGATTAAATTTTCATATGAATATCATGAACTTCCAATCTATTTCCTCTCTTTCTTGAATTCAAAATTGGAATTCTTTAATCTGTAATATCAGAATTACAGTTCGACTTTTTTTTACTAAAAGACATGTATTTTGTTAAGTAATTTCTTGATGAATGTAATTTTACATTTGCTTCCAGGAAATGCAATAAAAACATGTTATCGTTTAAAATTCTTGTTGAAAAACATGTATTTTATTATTTTGATTAAATACATTTTTTACTATTTAAAGTGGAATCATAACTCATTGACTTTTTAAAAAATATCTCATAATTAGAAAAATAACTGTTTTGTGAAATTAAGTTATATATATATAGATATAAGCTAATTTTATGATAAGTTATTATATTTATAAATATTTTCATGTGAAACTGTGCAGAGAGTAGTTAATAGTTAACAAAAATATTTATTTTCAAATGGAATCGAAATATAAAATTTTCAAGTTTATAATTCAAGTGATTAAAAGTTAATTTCATTTAGCTTTCATAAAAATATTTATCACTCAAAATAAGTGTAACAATTAGCAAATAAAAAAATTCGCTTAAGTCAATAATTGAAATTCAGAAAAATTATGATTAATGAAATTTGACAAATTTTAATTCTTATGATGAAAAAACTTTATGTTTTCATTTAATTTAAAAAATTAATATAAATTAATTTACGTAAAATTAAGCTTGTTTCATGTTCTACTGGAATTTTTAAAATTTCCTATAATTAATACATTGATCTAAAAAAATAGAATTTAAAAATATTTTTAATATGATTATTTTACTGATAACTTTGTAAAAAGTAGTGACAATTTATATTCAAGATAGATAATAAAATTAAATTTTATTTACATAATAAGATTAGTATGAATCATGTTAATTAATAAAATTTCTACATTCAGTATATTTTTTAAAACAAATAAGAACATTAAGGATATGGAAATATTTAAATTATAATGATGATCTATATACTTCTACAGTTTTGTACAGATATTTGTTTTTAAAAATAATTAAATAATATAAAAATAATCTTTATTATATACATATTTATATAAATAGAAATGTGAGATCTGATTCATAAAATAGACTTTATGAAAAAACATTCGATGTTTTTTTGCCCCAAAATTTAGAAGGGGAATTTTATTTTCATTCGAGTATTTTCTTTTTAAGATGAATTTATATGAATATTTTCAAGTATTTTTTAAAATTACTTAAAATATTTTCTGGTGAATAATTTAAGATTTAGAAGCTCAGGATTAAGTTAACTATTGCTGTAAGTATTTGAAATGATTACAATTTTTTTTCTTTAAGTTTATCAAATTAGTTTCATATTTATGGTATAAAGATTAAGGACAACACACATTAAAGTAAATAATTTCTACGCTAATATATTTTTTGCCAATTATAGCATTATTTTAAAATACACTTATCATTATGAAATTTTGTTAACGCAATTTTTATAATAACAGTGGAATAAATACAGCTTTGCTATTTATTTTTAGAACTGGAACTAATATCTTCCTTCCTAATGACCATAAATTTGAAACCAAATAAAACAAATATTCATTAAAACAATTTTGAAAAAAATAACACTGCAGCTAATCATTTCACTCGTTTTATTAATATGGGAATAAATCTATTTTTTATATTCTGTACTCAACAAGTTAAGGTTAATTTTTTTGTCAAAATATATGTTTTTTTTTACGGAGACATTATTAACCATAAAAACCATCAAGTGGTTGTTTTTTCCGTTATAGTTGAAATCATGTGTATGTCACTTTATTTTACTTATAATTGGCCTCTGAGTTAAACAAATAATTGTTTTCACCAATAATGTTGAAGATAGATTTTGTGTGTCCACCAATCAAAAACATGTAAATTTGTCAGTGGAATTAGCTCTTCAGTGAGTAGTTGGAAAGAAAATTTTGGCCATTATCTTAGTGGGATTGGTTATTTTATATATTATTGGAGATTGCCTCTTACGATACCACTATTAAAAAATAAATACTTATTGATCAATAGTAAAGATAAATTTATTTCATGTAGCATGTAAAGCACATTAAATATCAATATTTGATTGTTTATGCAAGCAACAAATAAATCATAACATCCACTTTATGGTTAGTTTAAATTGGCAAGAACGATTTAAATGGTTTTTTTTAAACTTTTTCTCAGAAAATTATATATTACTTTCTTTTTTGATTAACAGTATCATAAAATTAATATATTTTGAAAGGTACATATATATTTTTAGATCGAGGACAAGTAATTATTAATGATTGTATCATATTCTTTGACATTATTAAAAATAATTTGCATTACTTAAAATGTAATCTGTTACTATATTATTTTTTTCACTTAATTTCAAAATTAAGGAATCTGAAAAATTGCATTAGTCCCAATAAATTTGATATGAGATATGTAAATACAATAAGAAACTATATTTATTTTTGTCACTATTTTACCCATAAATATTTTAAATGTCTTTGCAAAAAACTTTAATTTATTCAAAAAAATCTAAGTTCGTATATTAAATTCGTTTCGTTTGTTTGTTTCATTGTAACTAAATTTATAACATAATCCATAAAATTTGGCCGGTAAATTTGTTTCTTCTTTTACAAATAAACCAACTATCTGAAAACTTGAATATTAAGTAATGAATTTTAGTATATAATTTTTACCTCAAAACTTTTTCCATAAAATCCTCACTAACGAAATTCAATATTTTCTTTGGTTGTCTATTAATTATTCCTCTACTAAAATTAATTTTATTATGCACTGTAATCAGCTTATTCTGTAACGCATAAAGACAAACTTGAAAGGTGCTGGCAATGACATTGTGCATTCATTTCCACCCATCATTTGTAAACAAAAGTGATAATTTATTTCTGGCAACTCTTTTTCCGGGTCTGGCTGAATCGCGTAATTAAAAGAGCCTCCAGAATTTCTCATTTTAGTTTCATTCGCGATGAAATGTTCCTAAGCGCTCATTGCAAGGCGTGACCAAAACCCTCTTTATTAATCACATTTCCTTGCAGTGCCATCGCTCTCTTCTAGTTTGGGTCGAAGGTCAACGCGTGCACATGAAGGACTGTCTTTCACCCCGTTCTCTGTGTAACCCATTCATAGCATTCTGTATCACCAAGATTGTCTCTGTGGGCCGTTGGTCTCCAGGTTTTTTTTCTGTCCTCTCTCCTTCTGAGATCTTGACGTCATTCCCCTGGAAGAGACCTTTCAGTCTCCAGCCACTAGACTGTATTTCCTTTCACAACCGGTAGCCGCTTGCTGTTATTGTCTTAACCAATTATAGACTGGATGGTGATTCTTGATCCAAAATAAGATGAGGGAAGAGGTAAACTAGTAGATTTTTTCAAAAGATTTTCCATTTGTTTTCTTTCATTCACCGTATTTTTCCGAATATTGCTTTTGCCGAATATTGGTTGAACATTTTAAAAAGGTTTTTTTTTATTTGTTGGAATAGAGAATAAAAAAAATAGCACGGATATTTTTTTTTCTAAAACAGCAAATTAAGCTCATAGCGGAATTTACGAAAATGCCCATTATTTTAAATTTTATTTTCACAATAACAAATTCATTTTTATATCTATTAAATTTGATATTTGAATGGGAATAAAGGTACACTGTTATTTAAAAAGAAAATATGATATCTGTGTAAGAAAAATTGCAAGCATAATTTATCTTAGTTTTAAGAATAAATCTGGTTTGGTAGTTTCAAATTATCTGAACTCACATCAAAATTTATAAACATTTCATTGAGTTTTCCATAAGTTTTGAATTGCGTTTTAATTTTGCAGCATCATGACAGTGCATATCTTCCATTGACATAATGCCAATCTTTCAGTTTAATGGCTAAATATAAGCTTTAATTTTTTTCAGCTTCGATTGCCACCTTATGAGCATGGATGTTAATTTACTTTACATTGGATTTCACATTAAAACTATGGTTAATTTTCAAATAGACTAGGTGTGGAAAATAAATATTCGTAAGTTTATGAGGCACCAAGCTGGTTAATTTAATAGCTTCGAAAAATTGTTCGTTTTAAACTTCTCTAATGTACCAAAAATGCAAAGTTAAAGTCATTTAATAAGTTTTTATTTATTTTCCAAAAAACATTTTTTCTTTATTTAAGAGGCTTAATTTTACAATATTGTGAATTTTAAGATTACAATATTTTAAAATAGATTACATTCTCAATTTGTTTAAAATATAAGTGATTTCATTTATGAAAAAAATAAAGTGTATATATTTTCTATAATATTTACGTGAATAATTATTCTTCAGTGACTTATCTATATTATAAAACAGTTTTGCTTTTATTCTCACGGCTTGTTTAGTTTTCTTTTGATTTCATAATTTTTTATACACAGATCTAAATAAAGTAATTTTGTTATAAATATTTCAATCAGTTAATTGTTTTCAGTACAAACTTGGTGGACAAGTTCTGCGAAAAATATGTTCTTCCTATAAAATGACATTAGACTTCAAGAATTTCAATATAGTAAGAAATGTTACAAAAAATATAAAATAAAGAATTTTGGAATATAAATAAAATAATGACCAAAAAATAGTTTTAGTTAAGAAACTCTAATATTTTTAGATTACTTACTATTATTATTGGATTACTTACTTTATTAAATAAAAAAGTTGTACTTTGTATTAATCAAAATTTGTCATAAAATCATTATTTTTATGATGTTGCAGATAAAAGTACTTTTTTATATAGGTGGTTTCTTTTAAATAAATAATAAAACTATTTTTAAACTATTTATTCTATATTTCAATACAATAACTATGACAAATATATTTCAAAACAATGCTTGCAAATATCTGTAAAATATTGATAAGATTTTTTGAAAAAGTTTCTAAGCAAATCTGACAAATGCATTTTTTAAATTAACTCTGAATAAATATAACAACAACATATTCCTACTCCTTAAGCTTTTGAGTGGTTCTTAATAATATTTACCCTATATTGAAAGAAAGCTTAAGTGCTTAGAATATTATCCATTCTATTACAAATTGAAATTTTTATTAATAAAACGCTTGAAATAATTAAATATAAAGAATGATTTCAATAGTAATTCTTATACAATTTTAATATTTAGATTTAAAATGTATTCACTCTTTAAATAGAGACCAAATATACTTTTGAGATTTTATTTTAATAGATTTGAATTTTGAGGTTTTTTGAGTTGAAAAGTTCTTTTAATGTTTTTCAAGTATAGTACTGATTTTTTTGATTTGGTTAAACTATCTTTTGAAGGTTTTGTTAAAGATTATGTTCTTCTATAACTAGGGTTATTAAGGCGCTTGTTCAGGAAGCATGACCATAAATGAAAATATTGTATTTTTAGCGTATAAATCTACATCAATTTAACATTTTAACGATAATTTTATAGCAATTTCAACTTTAAAAACTCAATTTAATTTTTCTTTTATAATAAGCTGTGTATATTTTTTCTGTGTAATCTGATCAAAATAATTTATTTATATGTTTAAAAATCATTCATCATAAAAATTTTAAAATTTCCAAATTAATATTTATATACACATAATATATTAATACCTTTCCATTTTTTTCTCCTGAAAGGGACTCTTTCTCTTATTTTTGTAATCACCGCCAACTAAAATAATAATTATTCGTTCGGAACGAAGTCCATTCTTTTCTCTTGCTACGCATTTCTTTTCAGTAGGGTTGAGACATCCACAACAAGGAAATGATTGAATGCAAAAGGAAATACAATTTATCTCGTTTCTTCTTCCTGGAGATCGTTTTCTATTTCTAGTCAGTAAATCGATAGTCATGCTCCCAGGTTCGATGGTTCTGATGTTTGGAATATTTGCCGCCTTATATGTTATTCAAAAAAAGATTATTTGAAATCTTTGGGGACAGACGTTACTCTAATATAAAGAGCATTACTTTTACTTGGGCTGGGAGAACTATTGGTATCAAGGAGTAAGTTTGTTTCTCGAGACTATCATGGGGATATGAAGATAAATCGTTATATTAGTATGAACTTTTAGAGTAATGTATTAATATCCATCAAATTTCATGAAGTGATTTATCTAAGGTGAGAATTTCCATTTCTCTAATAAAAATAAAAGGTTATACTTAGTCGTTTTTTTATTTAATAAAAATTTAAAAATTATTATGTGAACAACGAGCTATACAACTAAAATATTGCTATGTTGTGGGAAAATATAACAATTATTTATTTATTTTGCTATAGTATCATGTGATTTAAATTTGAAGTTAAAAAAACCATGTTATAATACTTTCACATCTGTTAACTTAATGTGATGATTATTAGACATTTCATTGCATAAATTATTATAAGGAAGAAAAGCATTATATTACTTTCATTGAATAATTGCGTAATTGAAGATGGAATTTTTACAGGCGGGCGTGCGTTTGTGTATATATATTTGTGTGTGTGAGAAAGAAAGAGCTGATTTGCTGGCTGAAAGTTTCTTATAAAATAGTTATAATTACGACAAATAAAGCAATTCATTTTGAAATAGTATTAAAAAACGAATGAAACATTCTAGTTACCCGTTTTTTTCTATAAGGAACAGTTTATTCTTATCACTAGATAAATTTAAATTCGCAGAAGTAAATTTAAAATTAATAGCATTGTAAAAGACTCGTTATTATTTCTTAGCATGTTTTTCACAGACATACAATAAACTTATTGCTATTACTCGTAAACTTTTTAGGCATTAATATAATTGAATAATTTTAAATTAATCAATTACAGTAAATTATTGACTTTTATTTCAACTAAGAGTTAATGAATGCGTAAAATAGGATTTATCTATTTTATAGGGAAGTGCATCTACTGTTGACGTGGCTTTGCTCGCAGAGGCACATGGTTTGGTAACTGACATGTTGGCAGATCCTCAACTTCCTGCCCATGTAGTGGGAGGACTTCGATCTCTTGCATCCCTTTTGTCACCACCTTCGCAAGTTTCTGTGAATCATAGAATTCAAAGACCTGGAGGAGCAAGTATTTCATTGGCTGATTTTAATTCAGGATCGGACAATGAAGAAATTCCCTACACTGGAGAAAAGCCCTCTGCACTCTCAAAGGTAAGGTTATCTCATATTGAAGAAAAGTTTAGAGTGTAATTTTATGCATTGATCAATTTTTAACATCATTTATTACTAACATAGCAAAAATTTCCAGAAATATTAAAATTTCTCTTAAAAATTGGAGAATAGTGTAGTGTTGAATAATGGAAGTTCGATGTTGTGCTTTATGTGCTTGTCACTTTTCCGAGTTTCCTGCTAAGCGGTACTTAATCACGATCAGCTATCTATGAAGAATACTGCTAAAAGACAGTTTATGCTGTGAATATTTATTACCTTTTACTTAAGGGGGTGTCTGTAAAGGAACGTAACACATGAATCGCACAATGCATTATAAAAAGCTTACAATTTCTTTATGTCGGTAAATTGTCCATTATTCTGTGTCAACGAGATTGAGGGAATTTTATTTTCCATAAATAGTTTATTTTTATTTTGTCAAATAAAAATTCAAATATATTGGAAAATATTTTTATTTGACAGTCATCTCTTTTAATAAAACATTTCATAGCTTTTTCAAAAGGCATCAGGGAGTATTGTTTCAATGAATATCATCCGTAAGGAAGCGCATCTGCTTGGTTTTTATGGTTGTGCTGCTGCCCATAAACCTTTGATCACAAAGTCCAATCGAGCTGCTCAGTTAATGCAGTGCAAAGTACATAGAAATTGGACCGGTAGATCAGTAGAAATGAATTCTTTGGAGCGACGACTCAAGAACCCATTTCTTACAACTTCACCCTTACCTTTCGGATGGCAGGGTCGGAGCCTGGCGTCTGCCTGGAGAACGACACCTACCAGAATGCATTGTGCCAACAGTCAAGTTCGGTGGAGGTAGAATTATTTTCTGGGGGTATTTCTCCTGGTATAGACTGGGGTCCTTGGTCCTTATTCATGGTAAGCTCAACGCTGATGCCTACTGCAACATTTTGGATGACAATGTGCTTCTTACGTTGTGACAGTTTTCGGGTTGGACCCCTGTTACTTTCAGGTCGACAATGCCAGTTGCCATGTTTCGAGATTTACCAAGGCTTGGTGTAATGCAATGGACTGTCCTGCCCAACCCCCAGACCTGAACCCTATCGAGAACCTCTGGGACGAGTTGGATTGCCCAATTAAAGGGTGCACTACCCGTTCAAAATCGGTGAAGGAACTTTTATGTCTTTTAGTGGAAGACCATACTACAAGCTGTAATACAAAGACTTGTGCAAAGTATGCCTGAGAGGGCTCACGCTGTAATTGTCCTCTCATGAAGGCTGTATCAACTATTGATTTGGAATAAAAGTTTTTCTTTTCTATAATTAAAATTGATACATGTTCTGCTAAATAAAAAAGAATGAACAGATTTTTAATTTTTGAAATTTATATCGAATAATTAATCAGCAATATTTTCGTATTATAAGAAATAGAATTACCATTAGGTATGTTTCTGAAAATTAAAAAAAAAACTTACGTTTGATTGCTTTTTATTTAAAAAAACATATATACTTTAATTTATAAGATTCTCATTTATTTATGGTATTAAATTAATGAGTTTAATCATACAACATTCAAAATCAAAGGAATATTTTTGTTTCTAATTAATGCAATTTATTTAATTATGTAACTTATAGTAAATAGTTGAAGGGTGCTATCAGGTTTAAATATATTTATTTAATTTTGATACTAGTAAGTAAAAAAAAAATAAATAAATGTATGGAGTATGTAATGGAAACGGGAAGAGGACTTATTTTGTAATACTTATATTTGATTAATATATAATTAGAAATTTATTAATATATGTAAGTGACGTTATATTTTTAAACATTTACCAAACTTTAAAGCAGCCACCAGTCTAATGAATTTTCTTTTTTCTAAGAAATTGAATTTTATAATTATATTTAGATAAAACAATCCTAATTTAAAATCCTAGTTAGGAATTTATAATTATTAAGACTGGATGATACACTTTTATTATATGAGTCTGAAAGTATTTATATGACTAATGTGGTGGCAGCACAGAAATACATCTAATTGATTTAATTTATAGTTAGTTAGAGATAATTAATCTGCTTATTAATTTTATTATTCACCATCCATATCTTTAATTATATAGTTCTAATTTATTGAACTGTTAAGTTTTCTAGGATATTACTTAAGAGACAATTATTTTATATCATATCAATTTCTTAATTTTCAACCATGTAAATAAATTTAAATAATTAATGTTTGTCATAATATGATATTTTAATTAACAATTAAAGTATTTTTTTCGTATTTGACCGTAGTGTTCAATAAATATTCTTTGAGCTTTGAAACCACTATTTCTTTATTTCCTTTACCATTAGAAGTCTGAATTATGTGTACACTCGAATACTCGTCATTTTAATTCCCCTAAAAACATTTCTAAACTGTTTAGAAAACCAGAAAAATAAATTAGTTTTTAATATAAGGAAATTTGTAACCTAAATATTTAAGAAAAGAATGAATCTATATTAATCTTTTTTAATAGAAGAATAATGAAATTAACTAAATATGGGTTTATTGTTGATA
The DNA here is from genome assembly GCA_026290005.1 of Latrodectus geometricus. Classification (NCBI taxonomy): domain Eukaryota; kingdom Metazoa; phylum Arthropoda; class Arachnida; order Araneae; family Theridiidae; genus Latrodectus; species Latrodectus geometricus. Next base: position 7,234 of record JAPDSC010131987.1, on the reverse strand, counting down.
ATTTGAGAATAAAACTGATTTAAATTATCAAATTTATCATTAAATTTAATTTTAGGAAAAATAGAATTAAACTTAAATTTTTCTTATTAAAGTTTTTTTTTTTTTTTTTTTTTTCTTTTTTTTTTTAAATTTGATATTCTTACTATTTAACAATTCTTACAATTATTTCAAAATTATAATGTAAAAATAAATTTAGTATAACATTAAAAAAATTGATATAAAATGTATTTAATATACAAATAGTAATAAAACCCACTGAAGGACATAAAATTCCTCATTATAAATCTTTGAAAATTAAGCATCTCACACTAACAAAAATGTTTCAATTTCAAATTTCCAAACTATTTTCATTAGACAAATGTAATAATGCTCCATTTTTCAAAATTCTCTACGGATTAATTATGAGTAATTTATTTGTTGGTTTTAATAAAATGCAACAAAGTTTTCTCATTTAATTCAGTTCTTTGAGGATTAAGTCAAGGATTGTCCATAAAAACTTTTTTTACTTGCTTTTGATAAATAACTATCTCCTTTCGTTAAATATGAATTTAATTAGCTATATTATTCAGAATATTTCTTAATTGAAAATATTTAAATGTTAAAAATTAAACTTCCAAAATAGCCCTTAGCATTTTACCATATGTCTTAAAAGCATATGCTTTAAATGTTTTGTTGTTGGGAATTTTTATATTGACATGTTGAATTATTCTCAAAATAAAAGAGTGAGTCTTTATTTTCCTTATCATTGATTGTAAAATTCTTTTTTACATCATTATAAGTTATGGTGGAAAATATATCTTATGTAAGAGAAGAAAAAAATATTAATCTATTTTTTAAGTCGGAAATAAAATAGAGAAAAAAAACCTAGAAAATTTCAAATGCCAACATAATATTTAAAAAAATGGGTAGCAAATACCTCAATGTATGTTTTTTTCGTTATGAATTAAAAGTTCTATGAATTTTTTTTATTAAAATTATTTATTAATGATATTTTTCTTAAGTTTATTGACTAATTTAAAAAGGTAAATGATGTGTTCATACGTACTACAATGTACTTTTTAATCGTATTTAAATGTAAAAACCCAATTATATTATCACTCAATATAAATGATTTAGTTTTGTAAAATAAATTACGAAAGAAATTCTTTGGGGCAAGTTAGAAAAAGGAACCAAAATTCATATTCAAAATAGGTGATTCTTCATCTTCAATTATTATTTGCTTATGGTTTTTTTAATTGAAAATTATGTTATTATTTTATCATTTTAAAAGGTCTTAATAATAAAGACACATTTTAAGTAGCTTATCTTACATTTCAATAAGTATAAATACTTAAACTATCAATAATGTAATATTATATATTGCAACATTCAAGGTGTATTTAAATATAATTGCAAAATATGTCTTGAATATTGTAAGTTATGAATGCAAATGGAATACTTGGTCTTTTAAAACTATTTAAATAACAACATATATTTCTGAAAGTCATTTATTTAACAACTGGTATCTCTCAAAGCATTTTCCAACAATTTAAACTAAAAGTATTGTGTATCAGTATAAATTAACTGTCATAGTTAGAAACTTTAAACATTACATTGTACTTGAATAGCATGTTACTCGAACACCCCAACAACTGGGATAAAGTTTCTAAATTAGGGCCAAAAGATGGATTGGTTTGATCAGTAGCATTCTATAACTATTATATCTGAAAGGATATTGGAGATTTCAAGTAATAGTTACTATCAAGTTTTACTCAGAATCCGTTCGAAAGAGGGATATTCTGTGTACAGAGTCATTGATAAATGAGGTTATATTACGATCCGATCTTATTTCTCACAAATTTTCTACAATAGTGTGCAAATAAATTAGTAAACTATAACTGTAAAATACAAATTGTTAATTGATTGATTTATCAATTACAATCTGCTTTATTGTAATAAACTTTTATTAAAACTGAATGTTTGCTACTAAATAAGCAGATTAATGTATCAAAAATTATATTCTTTAGTCTTAAATAATAAATAATAAGTTATAAATAATAAATAATAGTAAAATTTCAGTTTCAGTAAAATTCATAAAATTTCTGTTATAATTAATGATTATAAATTTGAAAAATTATTTATATATTTCAAAATAGTACAAATAAAAAAAAAATTCATGTGTGTACTGTTTATATTGCATCTAAGTTCATATAATTACATACATTGATTTTTGAATGTATGCAATAAATATAAATGTAATCAAACAATTTGTACAAAACTTGGTGATTTGTAACATTTCATAATTTAAAAGCACGCTAAAGTGTTATGCAATGTATTTACATTTTGTTATATCAACAGTTACATGAAATCTCTTGAATTTGATCAAGCAAATTGTACACAAACATCTTTCTCAGTAATAGATGTGATATCCTATATATGTATATCAATAATTTTAACACCTTATAATAAGAATGCTGGTTTCAAAGTAATATCTCAGGCTGCTTATGAAATTGTCAAAAAGCCGCAAAAGAAATGTTTCAAATTAATCCTCTAAAAAATGTCAAATATATATGGAAATCACTTAGTGATTATGAGATCCGTAATATATATTTTATAAACCTCGTTACATTTACTCTTTACATTACATCCTTATTCTTTACATTATTAATGATATCTTCAAATATTGTAACTTACATATTATAAATAGTATTCAATAAATTATCCATTATATTCTGAGCTATAAGAAAGTAATTAAATTTTTTCCGGCATATATGTGTGTTATCTGAGGTGTACTCATCACTATGAGGTGATTCTAGTTTTGCATTCGCGTTTCTTGTGTATAAAACGGAAAATATCAAATGTTTCACTTTCTATTTAAGTAAAACCGCCGGTGCTGACAATCTGTAAAACAAGCTGAAACTAATCAAGGAAGAAAATAAATTCCACTGATTTTCAATCAGGTTTAGAGGACCATGTATCTAATTCACAAACTTCATACAGTAGCCAAAGTCAAGTGAGATACACCTTACTGATTGTCTTGCAAATACTCTTCTGTATACATTCTTTACCCCAGTCTTGTAACTTGTACAGTATTTTTCTAGTAAAACTAAGTGTAAGAAGATGAGAGACAGTTGTTATTTTGTTAAGAAATGCACTACTATTAGTATTAGATTTTTATACCTAAACAGACTATCTTAGACTTCAAAATATTACACTGTTACATGGAAATCAGTTCTTTAGCCACTTAGCTTTAAAGAGATTGACATTAATATCTTTTGATTGTCATTTTTTTGTTTTAAGGGGGTCTTTTGGTTATGTACAGGGATTCAGCGTTGGTTATGACATTACAAACATATTCATATGGTTTAATGTACTATATTTATCACAATAGTAATTAATGCACATAAGTGCTATTGAGCATTGATGTCTGAAAAACACTCAATTTCAAACTACATTGTAGTTACGAAAAACAACAACAGCTTTGTTTTCGTTTTGAAAAGTCACACGAGTACTTAAATAACTCAAAACACTGCTTTAAATCAATGGCAAATTTTTTTCAGAATTTTTTCTGCATATTTAAGACAGGTTAAAATGTTTTGCATTCTTTGGGGAATTGACAATATTTAGGAAAAAGATCGTTACTACTATTATTGAGTTAAAGTAATTGATCTTAGTAAAACTGTTATTCGAATCAAATATTAGTTCCAAAATTGTTTCCAAGAATATATTGTATCACTTTAGTCATTTATATAAGAGCAATGGAGTTTTATTTTATTTGAAGATTTCATTTTTTGTCCTTAACTTATTTTTTTCTTGAAAATAAATAAATATTAGAATTATTTCAAAATAAGAACTGTTTACTATTCTGTTTTTTCTGGAAAACTTATAATCTGATATTGTATTCTTATTCGTAAATTTTTATGAATAAAGTTAATTGAAATGTCTTTTAACTAATTAAAAATTTTTTCGAAAGCGAGATATTTCTTTCGGTATAACAAAGTTAATATTTTTAAATTTTTAATGTATTTTAATTTTAGAACTACAGGTTTTTACTCAAATGGAAAATTTAAGTAAAAAAAAATTAAGAACTTATTGAAATCATCATTTTATGATTTAGAAAATTTATTTAAAAAAATAGCAAATAATTTTAAAACCATGTTTCAATATGAATATTTTTGATAATTAAAATTTTTTTGAATTAATAAAGAAAGTCTAAAGATCAGCTATCTATAAATAAAGTCAATAATTTTAATATTTATATAACATAGTTTCAATTAAATAATTTTGAAGTCTAAAATCTTAAACTCTATAAATTTAACACTCAATCAATTCTTTAAATTGTATGTACCTTTCATTTAAAATTTTTACTAATTAACGATAAGTTATTATCAGTAGATTGCAAAAAATATTTGTTGTTTCAATGTAAAATATAATAATACATGAAATTTAATACTTAAAATTAAGTACATTTTTTCATTTTTAAATACCAAGGTTTTAGTGAAACTTTTGTTTTTTTAATTGTATTGCAACTAAAAAAATCAAATAATAATAAACTGAATTATAATATTTTTTAAATCATAAAAGTAAAGACTGTAAATGATATGAATTTAAGGCATTTTTTATAGTATACCACTATAGTGATGTTCACATTTTCTCATAATGACCCCAATTAAGGTTTTTATTTTTAAAAACTTCATTGCAAATATTAAAATGCTTGAATTAGGTGAACTTTTAATCATTTATCGAGATGAAAATGAAATCATAAATTTATTTTAGAAAAATTATATGATTTGTTTAGCGATATAAAATAAATTACGTGTAAATAACAAATTAAAAACACTTTAATTAAATCATTATATTACACTTTAAACTAAAAAGTTTAGATAAATTTAATATTTTTATAATATATTGAGTTGACTTTATTAGCTATAAACCTGAAGGCTTATTTCTTTTTTAATTAATTTATAGTTGTAAGTAAAATGTAATTATTTTACTAATATAATTTTATTTTAATAGAAAATACTTTCAAAAATATTTATTTTCCTTTTGTTTACTAGTTATAAATATCTATGCTCAAAAATTATGCGCTTGAGACTACGTAGTATAATTTAGCTGTCTTCCATTAGCGCAAATAAATGCAAATCCAGAATTTATCCATTATGTTTCATTAACGTCATTTAGTGATCTTTCTATTCCTAACTGGTTGAAAAAAATGCGCAACTCACAAATATCCATTAACTTTTGTTTATCCTGTAGATGTTATGAATTTTATTATGCGAAAAGTAAATTATTCATCTCCAGAAATATATATCAAAGACAATTATTTTATTACCCAGCATGTTTGAAACCTCTCTAGCATGAAGTATCTTAATACTCTACATTATTGTATTATAAGATTTTATAACAGAGTATTATCCATCGGTGCATAGATGTATTCAACTTGTGAAATTGCATAAAACTATCAGTGATGTTAAAAATGCGTCAGAATTTTATATTAGATATTTAATTTGATTTAATGATTGTTTTCATTTTTCTTTAAATTCTTTTATGTTAAACACAATATTTTCTCATGCATATATATATATATATATATATATATATATATATATATATATATAAATATATATATATATATATATATATATATATATATATATTTATATATATTTGCTGGATATTAATTTTACTAATCCTTTTATAATAAACTTCAATTTAACAATTGAATCATCAGACTAGGGAACTGATTTCAATAACTGCAGTCAATGAAATCTGTTTTCTTTATTGACGTGGGAATTTAGATTTTCTTTTGATAGGAATTGACTCAATAATATTATTTGAAGAGAATAAAAGTGAATGACGAACCAAGCTACTATTAAACCAGTTTACTTAAAATAAAAATAGCATAGATAGAATTATATAACTTTTATCTCCAGTTTTATGTAAGAATTGAGTATTTTAAATGTGTATTTCTAAAATGAAAGAGATCTCAGAAAAATTTCCCAATTCATCTAATGTCTAATGGGAGCTAGTTTAAATCTAATAATAAAGTTCCATTCGACCGTGAACATCTTATTAATACAGAGCTTGATGGCCATGTATATGACACTTCAGTATTCCCCATTAACGTAGTCAAGCATCTTTGAGATTAACGGAATGGACGTGTATGATTGCTTTCTGTCCTTCAGGAGATTTGAAGAAGCTAGATCAAGAGTTTCTCATTTATCGCTCATAATTTTCAACCAAGCATTACACTGTTATATCGATGTAATGATGAAGATATAATTTAATGATTTCAGCAATAATGCAACCGAAAATATATCTTATTTTTAATTTATTTGCTATACATTTTAAAAAACGCTTTATCTTTTGGAAAACAACTGACAACGATTTATTTAACATTTTTATAATTTAAAAAAATTGAAAAACATTTGTTAAAACAATTTATAAAAATAACAATAATCCGTATATGATACAGATATCCTAACGTACACGCACTTTCATGAAATGTCTTAGTATATTTAATTTGAATGATGGAAAAAAATATCGAAACACAAAACATAAAATTATTTTTAATTTGAATATTAACAAATAATAAAATCATGGTCTAAACATTTTAAAATTGATACACAATATTATTATTGTTACCCACATTTATCTTCTTTCATAATTTAATAAAACTTAGAATTAATTACAAAGTTAAAAACATTAGTTAATAATATATTTGATTTAATAGGAAAATAATAAAAGGAATATCATATATATAAATGAAATATATTTAAAATAAGAGGAAGGAAAAAAGTTAGGATAAAACCTTAAAAGCTTTAAATAAAATTAGAGAGCACTAAAAAAGAAAATAATTTATTTAAATAAAATTTAATGAAATTTTAATCCAATATGTTTTTGCTTTTAAAGTGCATCAGCGATAAAACATTTTTCATTAAGCTTCTTAGTATACAGCTACATAAATAATTTTTGTATATTTTTTTGTAACAGTATTATAAAAACAACAAATTATTGCAGGTAATTTGCAGAAACATTCTTAAAGTATTCACAATAAATTAAATTCTTTATACATTTGTTAAGATATTATAAGGAACAATAAAATATTTATAAAATGATTAAATATAAAAAATTATACATATTTTTTAAGTAAGAAATTATTAATTTTCTAACATTATTCCTAGGATATTTTTAACTCTTTGGCTGTTGATTTATACCACGTAACATATTCTTTTTAATAATGTTAAACTCTTTT
>JAPDSC010131957.1:14540-62693 GCA_026290005.1 Latrodectus geometricus | reverse complement strand
TGTTTATTATTTTTGTTAATTTGCTTTTATTATAATTAAATGTCTTTTTTTTACAGTGGGTGGAAGAAAGCTTTACGAACTTTGAACAAGGGATTAATTGGAGATCCTATGTGGTGTGTGACGTAGCATATAACAATGTTAACAACTGGCTATGGACTCCTTTTATTGAAAGGAGAGAGGCAAATAGAATGTACATTGAAGTGAAATTCAGTATGAGGGACTGTAATCTATTTCCAGGCATGGCTCTATCATGCAAAGAAACCTTCTCCCTCCTCTATTATGAATTTGATGCTGCAACTAAAGAGCCACCTCCATGGGAACCGGAGTCCTACTCACTCATTGATCGTATTGCAGCTGATGAAGGCAGATTCACATCTACCAGTGAAGTGATCATCAACACGGAAGTAAGAAGTGTGCCTATCACTAAGAAAGGAGTTTATTTTGCTTTTCGAGATCAGGGGGCATGCTTGTCTCTTATTGCCATCAAAGTATATTATATCACATGTCCATCAGTCACTTTGAATTTTGCTTACTTCCCTGAAACTCCTACTGGGCATGAGCTTCCAGCTATTGTGTCAGCAGAAGGACAGTGTGTGGCAAATACAGCTGTGGTGGATACGCCTCGGCTTCTATGTAAAGGTGATGGTAATTGGACTCTACCTTCTGGTGGTTGCAAGTGTGTGGCTGGATATGAACCCATTGATCAGTCTTGTCAATGTAAGTAATATTCTTATTTCATGTTTCATATATAAAAGAAAACCAAGATTTAATGTAGTTCAAAAGAGAGGAAGGAAATATGTAGTATATTATCAGGATAGGTAGAAAACAAAATATTGAGCATGAAACAAAAATAAATTTTGTTATGCACATTTTTAACTCTACCATAATTTGTTATTCAGAGAAATCTATTATTTCAGCTTAAAATTGTCCTTTACTAGCTAAATTGGAAATATTATTCTCAACTAAAATAAGTTTTTGTGAATATTTCTTGCCTTACATTTTTTAAGAGCAATATATTTATTACATTCAATACCTTAAAGGTTTTTATTGCTCATGATATTTTGTTTCTTTTTATCTTCAATATCAAAAGCATCTGATTTTATTAAATCATTTTGAATTAAAAGCTATAGTATTATAATCTACCGCAAAATAAGTAATCTTAAATCTACATGTGAAGTAAAAACAACAGATGTTTCCTTGAGTATTATTTTTTCTTTTCTTGACTGGAATTTATTACCTTTTAAATTTACATTTCTGAAAAGTTTCTACTTTTATCCAATCCTATTTACAGAAAAATATTTTCTGTAAGTTGATCTCAATTATTAAATTCATGAGATTGAATTTCTTCTTGTACAATTGACTGAAAATATATAAAAATATATATATATATATATATATATGGTATTCCAGTTATTAAATCGAAATGAGTTAAATATTTAAAAAAATATAAAAAAATTATAACTATAAATTTTGTGTTGATTATTTTTTGTTTTAACTAATAAATAAAACAAATTTCATTTTCAACCATATTTATTAAGGTTTGTTATATACATAAATTAACTTTGAATGTTCAAATGTTTTTAATATTTTATTTACTTCTATTGCACTTTCCATGAGCACCCTTTTAAAATTTTTAAATTTTGCCTTTTTTATGTTAATATTTTCAATTCTATATTATATATGTATCCACATCTTTCAAATTACTCTGATAAAATGTCTTAATCATTATCTTCTATTTTAAATGTTTTTTTAATAAGAAATTTTTATGTGAACAATTTTTTTTAAATTTATTAATTTTTCAAATCAAATTCTATTGAGTATCTGATATTGATTCATTATGACATGAAAAATAAAAAAAATTATTTCAAATCAAACTAATAATACTTAACATCAACAAATTTCTAGATCATATTTATATTACACTAATATATGAAAAAATAATTCATGAAATTTTCTAAATGATTGGAAATTATTATTTGGTTAAAGAATTCCTAATTTATAATTTATTTTTATTTGCAATGGTATCAAAATGTGACATTCTTAAGAAAATACCTAAATTTTATGTATAGTTAAATCTGTTAATTTTAATAGAAACCAATTACCCAATCAAAGATCTTTCTTTACTTCAACTTATTTTAAAATTATTCAAAATGTAACTTGAATATTCTGTATGTTTAAGGTATTTATGAATTTAAAAAATAATAAATATGTGTCAAATCACATTGCTGTTTAAATTTTTTATACTTGATTTATCTTTTGATGTGAATGATTTATCACAATAGTTTGTTCTTCAAATCAGATTGAATTAAAATAAAACTATTTTGAAATGCACTTCATTTTTATATATTTTTTTATGAAAAGTTATATTGAATTAGAGTAAGAAATGCTTTTATTTCATTATTTTAATTATGTAATAAAGTAGAATTCTTGCAACCACATTTTGATTCAATTGTGTTCAAATTTCTTTTTTCATTATCCACAATAAATTAAATGTTTTTAAATTATTAATTTAAGCTATATTTTAATATTCACAAATGTTTAATATGGTGAATTATTATTCCTTATTCATTTCCTATCACTATTAAACCTGTCTCAAATAATGTATTATTTCAACTGCCTTTTAACAATAGAGCAATATTTTGTTGTGAAAAATTCCTATATCTCTGGACAACTGTGTAGCATTCCAAGAGTAATTTAGTTATTTCATTTTGACCTATTTATCAATCGATTTTTTTGTTAACTTAAGATTAATATGCATATTTTAAGAACATTTTAAAGTTTATTGATGTAATAAACTGTGAACATTCTCTTACAGCTTTATTTTGTAATTTCTGGTTATTGATATTTCTATATATACAAATGTAATTATATATATATATATATATATATATATATATATATATATATATATATATATATATAAACATTTGTATTTTCCTATTTAAATAAGATAAGTTTTCTTATTAATAGAAAAGCATGTTGTTCATTCTAGCTTCATTTCTACTTATCTGACTCAAAGAAAAATAGTTTAAGCTTTATAGAAATCAGTATTTAATTTGAATAATCAATATTTGTATTAATTTTCAATTTGGTATTATCTTTTACTTTAATGTGGTGTTATTCATGGAAAGATGGGGAAAATATTTTTTTGTCAATAAAAAGATAAATTTTGCATTCATTCTTGTTTTCATCAGATGTTTTGAATGGTTGATGGTGCTCTTTGATTTTGTTAAAATATACTATTTTCATGATTCCATGATCAAATAATGTGCATTTATTAAATTGCGTCATCATTCAAAATATAGAAGTCCTAAATAATGATAATTTCATCAAGAATCAATTATTTTTCCTTTGAATTTTCTTAAAGTGTTAAAAATAATGATACTGTAATATTATTACAAGTATTGTAATTGCCATTCCTTTTTTTTATAATTGTTTTTAAATATTTAAATGTACTATTGAACTGCTGAAAATGAATAAATAAAATCAGTTTTTTCAATAAAATTCAAATTTATCAGAATACCAGATTTGCTGATTTTTCTTAACGTAGCATAATAATACACAAATGTTATTTCTAAATTGTGAATTTTTTTTTATTATTTTATAGCTTTTAATATGCCATTCTTTGAATATATGTTAAAATTGATATGTTTTGCTTTTACTATTGTAGTTGTGTGATAAGTTTTGTTTTTAATTGGTTTTTAACTTATATTTATTTTTCTCTTGACAGTATGCTCACCAGGTACATACAAAGAAAAAGTTGGTGATGACCTATGCATGCCTTGCCCAATGCACAGTACTGCTTCTTATAGTGGCTCTGTAGAATGCCAATGCGATAAAAATTATTTTAGATCTCCAAAAGATCCTAAGTCTTGGCCTTGCACTGGTAATTCTTTATTTTTAAGCAAAGCAGTATTTTTTCAATTTCTTACAATTTATACTATACATTAAAAAAGGGATTTTTTTCCTTCAATTTTTAACATATACATTATAGATTTTAATGTTTTATTTTAGATTATTGTAAAATAAGTAATTTATGAATGGTAAATTAAATATTAACTTTTGCTATTAATCATTAGTTTTATGTTATCTGAATGTAATTTACCATGTTACTTGAGATATTTCAAATACTACTATCAGGAAGGTATTCCTGAGATGCCTAATTTATCATTTTAGACAATTATTTTTAATTAGATACAATAATACCTAATATAAAATGCAATCCATTAATATAAATATTTTTAATTGAAAAACTTTATTTCTTATAACCCAGTACTTTAATATTTATATTTTTCTAATTTTAGCTAACATTTTACTTCATTTACTAACTGATCCTAAATTTTTGTTCTTAGAACCACCATCTCAACCCCAAAATCTATCAGAAACTTTTGTAGACCAATCTTCTGTACTTCTTTCATGGCTACCACCTAAGTACCTTGGAGGTCGAAATGACACTTTTTATAAAGTGGTGTGTGATAAATGTGGGAGTGGTGTTACTTATATACCATCTCAGCAAGGATTCACTGACACAAAAGTGACTGTCACTGGTCTAAGTCCTGTAACTACTTATACCTTTATGATTTATGCTGAAAACGGTGTTTCAAGTTTCACTAACAGTTTATTTTCAGAAATTACCATCACTACTGAAGCTTCAGGTATTTACTTGAATAATCAATTTAATTAATCTTTATAAAAAGTTTTTCTTTATCTATTCTAGTAAGTGTCTGTCTGATCATAAGTAAATGTACATCAGATTCTCCTTCAGTCTTTTAAATATATATAATCTATTAAAAAACTAAATGTTTTATCTTTTTATACATTTTTTTATTATTCTTTCTATGTTTTACAGCTAATATTGTTCAATAACATAACAATTTTCAGTAATATCTTTAAGTAAGTTTTGATGACTATTATTTAAGCTTTAATCTATTATCAAAAAATAAGAGAACCTAAAGGGAGATAATGTTTTGGTGGGAAGTAAAGAAGAAGGGGTTAAGAGGCAGAATCAAATTAAATATTCAGACATTTTATACCACATTGAAATGACAATTTATATTTGCCATTTATATTTTTATCAAATAAAAAAAAATCTTGAAAAAAAGTCATTTATGCACAAAAACTTAAAATTTTTTCTCATGAAACAGTAAATCAATAAGATAAAAACATAGAAAGCTCTTACTTGTTAAATCGTAGTTGTATTTGTAAACTTTTTGTTACTCACAAAACAGCTATAAAAATATTTCAATTTTTTTTTTTTTTTTTTTAGGTTATTTAATAGGAATTTGAGCATTTGCTGCTGTTGAAATATTAGATTCCATAAATGATAGCAAATTTATTCTATTTATTTTTTTCCATTACCACTCTCCCATTTTTAAAAAATAAAAAGTTTATGGAATTATTTATATTTAAGGAATATCAAATAAAACTCGGTGAAAATTTTTCATATTGTTCTGAACATTTTAAAATATTTAGCAAATTAAAAAAGTATTATAAAATTTGTTCTATAATATGAATCATTAAAATATTTAACTTACACTGCACATAAAATTTTATAATTGTTTCCGTTGAATTTAAAATCCTATTAATGTTAGAATTGTATTAATTTTGTCCTTTTTAAATTTTCTTATTCAAAAGTTTTAGACTTTTTTACTCTTCTGGATTATAATTTATGTGCTTGTTTATTTGTTGGAATTTTCACTGTAAAAAGCATCTCATTTTATTGCAGTTCCATCCATTGTGTCTAATGTAAGAGTTAAATATGTGAAAAGCTCTGAAATCAGCCTTGAATGGAATCCTCCTATTGATCCCCTTGCTGATACAGAAAACTATGAAGTCAGATATTTCATAAAAGGTCATGAAAAGAATGGTTCTACCCTTACTACTGCAAAGGAAGAAATAACAATTTCAAATCTAAAAGAAGCAACACTTTATGGCTTCCAGGTAAATGAATTTTTTCTGTATAGGTATTTAGAAAGTAACTTCTGTTCAAAAGCAGACGAGAAACATTTTAAGTGATATGTTAAATTTTTTGCATAATTTAAATTTTTTTTAGCTTAACTTTTCAGCATTGAAGGAGTATTTCAGATAGTTCTTTATTGTTAAAAAGTGTATTACTAGGCATGAAATCTTACTGCAGTATTGTATTAAATATGTTTTGCAAATAGAATGATAAGTTTAATCTATCATATATATTTTTTAATTTTATACTCCCACATTTTTATACTACAAAGCATGCAAATTCGTATACAACAAATTTTTTTAATTTTCTATTTCTTAATCAGTAGTTTTTGTAAGTTAAATCTGTAATTTTCCTATGTTTGCTGAATAATAAAACACATTTCTTTTGTTTATTAGGTTCGAGCAAAAACAACTCATGGCTGGGGTGATTATACTAAACCTATTTACAAGATGACCGGTGCAAAACTTGCAACACGTGGTAAGTTTTCTTTGGTATTTTCATGAACAAAACTTTTTACCCTTAAATTTATTGTAGTTTTTAATGTATAAGAAGTCTTTTTTAATGGTTACTGGATTAATTTAAGAATAACTTAATCCAGTAACTATTAAAAAAACATAATCTAATATTTGCTGATAATTTGTATTTACGAATGCATTTGTCATGTGCATAAAATTTTATACACAATGAACAAAATTTAAAATTTACAAGATTTATTTACTTTTCATTGTGATGAACAATCTTCAAAGTAACCATTAAAGAATAGGCTTCACACCTGGATATTTGATTAGGCTTTGTTCCAATCGGGTTTTATTTGAATAGTAATCCAACTGTATAGCTGCTAATTTTTATTTTTCTCAGTGCTATTAAATTATACAAGTTTGTCTTATGCATTAAATTCACTTCTAATATAAAAAGTTAATCACTATCTTTCATTATGTAAATAAATTAATAGTTACAATTTTTATAATTGTATTTATCTCTGTTTGGTTAACAGTTTATTTAATTTGATTTGCTTTTTTTATTACATATAATAAATATAATTTTAGCTGTACATGTGCATTAAATAATATGTAATTGAATATGTGTTTAATATAATTTGTTTCAGAACTAGTCACTGATGATCAAGTTCAAGTTCCAATTATTGCTGGAGTAGCAGTAACAGTTCTTGCACTTGTAGTTGTGGTCATTGTTATCATTGTCTTTTATATCAGGAGGTAAGTTTTTGATGTTGTTAAATTTTGTTAAATAATCTTAGAAGATTGGTTATTATCAGTCTTTTCACACACAATCATTGTTTTATATTTGAATTTATTTCTTCTATCATATTTTGTGGATTTCAAATTATGTAAAATATATTATTCAAGTTTAAATTACTTTTATTTTCAAATTTAATTATAATATAAATATTTTTGGTATAAAGTATAATTAAGTATTTCTACTTCATTTCTGTATTCTTTTTACATGTTATGTTATCTTGCTTATATATTTTATTGTAATTTTCCTGTGTTAATAGTTATTTGAAAATATGATTTATATTATGCTTGATATTTTTAATTATATTTTTCTACCTTCTATTTTTAAATAATTTTTTTTTTCTAGCATTCAATTTGCTCCTGTGTTTTTAAAATATACAAATAGGCACATATATAAAATATGCACATTCTTAATTTGAATTTTTTAAACTGAACTTATAAACATATAAAATTAAGGATTTATTTAGTTATCATTTTTATTGTTGTACAATTTAGAATTAATTTGCTTAGATGAAAATAAGCTATCTTTACCCAGCAATTTATTTTTTAAATTTTCTTGGAATTTAATTACTTTAAATAGCAATTTGAGCTAATCTTTATTGTCAATCGATGTGGCAATTTTTTTTTTTCTCTCACAAATTTATGTCAAATGTTTGTTGTTTTAACTTTTACCTAATTGATATAAATATTCTATTTTAAGAATTGTGAAAATTACTAAATATTTCTGCTTTACTTTATTTTTAAGACTATTATAATATTTCATATTAGAAAATGTGTGTGTGTGTTTTTTTTAATGTAAGATATTATTTTTTTTTTCAGAAGTTCTGATGAATGTAATAAAAAACAACCCAGTGACTGTGATACATTAGAATATCGTAATGGGGAAGGTAAGAAATGTAAGGATTTTTAGTTTATTTTTTATCATTTATAATTTTCTTTTATAAAACTATTATTTTCTTAACATTTGACTGTTTCTATATTTTGCTGTATATTATGTTTTAATTTCAAATATTTGAAAAGTCTTAAGATATAAAATAACATGCTTTTATGAGAAAACTTGAAAGAATGAATACAAAAAGTTAGTCACAAGAAAGTTATTATCTACAGAAATTAATTGAAACAATTTATATTAATTTAAAAAATAGTATAAATTAAAAATTCTATCATGCCCTATGTTTTTCCTCTGTATTTGATTTGCTTTTCTCTTTAATATATCTCTTTAAATTTATATATAAAATTAAGAAGATATTTTTTTCTTTCCCTATAATATTTTTGTATTAGATCTTATTCCGATATGAATAATTGTTTCATGCAAGCATAATTATTTCTTTAAAACAATACTAATATAAAACCTTTTTATTTTTATTAAAAAGTTCATTAGTTTGAAGATATTATGATATTTTTCATTTATGTGTGTTATTTAAGATTCATATGCACTTAAAATCAATCTATATATAAAGTATTAAAAAGTATTTCTATCTGGGTCAGTTCCTTTAATTCAGGATTGCTAATTAAAAATTTGAATAAATATTTCTAATTTTTTATAATTTTAAAATGAATACATGCATTTTCTACAATTAATACATAAACTTTTTAATCTTAGTTTCATTAATAAAAAAAAGTATCAGAAAAATTACAAAACATTTTAGAACTTTTTATAATGGAAATTTTTTTTCGTTCACTTATTTCATTAATTTTTGGGAAAAGTTTTTACTTTTTACAAAAATTAATAAAGACGTGAGTGAAGATTATTGATACATATTTAAGTACAAATTATTTCGAAATCCCTTTTTAAAAATTTTGTTCAAAAAAATTGTATAATTAAAATTTTTTTAATTATACAATTCTTAAATATAACTAAATATCCATATACAGAAAGTAGTGCTATATGAACACATTCATATAGCACTACAGAAAATAGTGCCATATGAGTGTTTTTAAAGTAGTGTTATATGAATGTGTGTATGTATGTATGTATTTGTGTACCCTTTGCTTGAATTAGGCTTTGCTA
Source organism: Latrodectus geometricus (assembly GCA_026290005.1). Classification (NCBI taxonomy): domain Eukaryota; kingdom Metazoa; phylum Arthropoda; class Arachnida; order Araneae; family Theridiidae; genus Latrodectus; species Latrodectus geometricus. Next base: position 53,470 of record JAPDSC010131957.1, on the reverse strand, counting down.
ACATTGGTGAAGGTTGATGGCCCAATTTAGAATTGCTTTTTAATCCTTTGTGCATTCTATTATAACCATGTCTGCATGGACAAAATGATTGTCTGAAATGCTGTAGCTCATTTTCTGCTTTTGGAAAAAAAAATTCTGGCTTCCAAATTTCGCTATTCTAATTATTTTGGTATAAAATTGTAATAACTGAAGATTTAAATATTTGTACTTTTAGAAGAATATTATTTGAATTCACTGTTATCATGATCAATTTGTAAGTACTTTTATACTTTGGAAACTTAAAGCAACATTTTTTTTTATTTCTAATATTGGCTAGGCAATTGTTTTTAAATGTGAAGTCAGAAATTTTTTTTTTTAATTTACTTTCCCTGTGTGTCTTTCTGGATTGTCTCTATAGGAGCTGCACAAAAAGCATCACAGGGGATTTTCTATCTAAAAATTGTAGTTATTAAACAAAGAAACTTCTATAAACTTACATATCTGCCTTTTCCCCCTAACAGTAGTGCCAGCTCTCGTTCACCCACCTATTGTACCCACTGCATGGTGTAAGTAGCTGTTTTGCTGTCTCTTCATAATATCTGCGCTTTGTCCCAATCTCTTTGTGTTTTCTACCAATTTATTTACAATTGTATATTTATGTTTGTGTTGTATGCTATGTTTTTAAGCAATTTACTATTATTTGATTTTATAATATAAAATATGAACTAATGTTAATATTTTTAAAATGTACTAATGATACATAATTTTTCCTTGCATGGGTATGTGAATATATTAGTTTATTATTTATAATTGTGTTTAGAAAAAATATATTTGTTTCATTTTACAAACTAATTTTTGGATGACTTTCAGCATGCATCCCTATAAGTTTTGTGTAGATAAAAAGTTTAATATTACATTATACAATTGAGTTCGTTTTCATAATATTTTAATTATAATTTATTTTTTCAAATAATGATCTTAGAGATATTTTATGCTTTTTAAATGTTCCCAAATATTTTTAAATTTATTTTTTAGAAATCAAAATGAAATTCTTGAGCATGTAGCAAATGCCTCTCTAAAATTTGTAATATTATCATTAAAAATTTTAATATATCAAATAAATTACGCAATTATTTTTGAAGAATTAATATTTGATATAAGCTATGTTAGAACATTATAATATTAGAGTTAGTGTAATCTCATATTAATTTCAAAGCAATTAAATATAAAAACAATTGTAATGTATTGTCATTTAACAATATTGTGCCCAATATAAAGATTTTCAATTAGCTTTAAATGAATAATTCTTAATTAGTTGTTTATATATAAACTAAAATTTTGATAATCTGAATTTAAATGCAAGAGAAACAAAAACTTAATTAAAAAGGTTTTTCTAAGGAATTATTCAATTTGCGGATAAATAATACTATAATTAATGATTTTCAATTATTTCTATGTGATCATTGCTCTATTTTGTATTCAAATGTTAATATTAGTAAAACATTTTATTTGTATACCTTATGGTACAAAAAAATTCAATAAATTAATTTTTATTACTGTTTAAAATTATTTATTCATATGTTTTTTAATAATCAGATAATTCTTTTTTATAACTAGGATTTATATTTAATATTTTATAGTTAAATTTTTCTGTAATTATTAGTATGACTATAAAATGTTTGATTGACATTAAAGTAGTTAATTCTAAATATTTTTTGAAATACATATTAAATATAATATACTTATTTTAGATTAATTTCAAAACTGTGAAGTCAACATAATAAATACTATATCAAAATTATATTTATTTATTGGAGATTTACACTATTTGTGTTTTTGTAATTGTTTCAATGTATGTATATAAAAAGAAATATAATTTTCATTTTTAAATGTCTTTTTTTTTTATCCAATGGGGAAAATTATATATATATATTTTTTTTTTCGATTAATTTTGTTATTCAGTCACCAAATGTGATAAATGTTAAAGAGATATTTCATCTAATTGTACTCTTGGAATTTTAATTACCATTATTTACTAACTAATAATGTTGTGTGATCATTATTTTTATAACAATAACATAAAATTTCTAGTATTTGCAATGTTCCATTTTTCAAAATACTGTCAGATTTCAATGATTTTATTGGTTTAAAGAATTAACATGTACATTAAGTTTCAAAATCAAGTTTATTTTATTTGTATATTATTTTAACCCAGATACCTTTCCATGAAGTGTTTCTTAAAATTTTGTTGAGGAGGATTTTTGTGATTATAAAAATTATATCTTCTTCCATAGTGACCACTCCTTTGTTTACGCAATGTGGAGCTGCAAGAGCGTACATTGACCCACATACTTATGAAGATCCAAATCAAGCTGTGAGGGAGTTCACAAAAGAAATTGATGCCTCTCATATCACAATTGAATCAATAATTGGTGGAGGTAACTTTTCAGATTAACTTTCTGTTATCATAAAATAAACCGTGATTTATTGTTTATAACTTAAAATTGAAATATTGCATGTTTTGATTCATGTTTCTCATATTTTCTGAAGAAATAAGTGTAATTCTGATGTCCTTATGAATATTAATGTGTAGTTCATTAAGTTAAATTTTGTGGAATAACACTTAAGGGGAATGTTTACTTATATATAAATTAATGTATAAATCTCAATTCAACTGTTCATTAAACTCTATTCTAGGAATTAATTGTTCTTTGAAAACATTTTTGTAGTTAATTTGTGAGATAGGTTTAGCTAATTTTTTTAACTTATCTGAAATTTTACCTTTTACCTAAGACTTGTCTTATTAACATAGTACAATTTATCAGATGTATAAGTTGCCATATATGCGTTCTTAAAGTTTATATTTTTGTCATTATCAATTATTTTCTTTAATCACTGGGTTTTCAGTGTTTTAATGCTTGAAGTAAATAAAAATTACAAGTATTTATGAATGTATACTTGTAATTTTTAGAAAATATTTAATGTTGCTAATTAAATATTTATATTAATTACTATTCCTTTTATTTCTTAGAAAATCTAATTTTATTAACTTATAACTGTTATGATGAAAAATTATAGGTGAATTTGGAGATGTGTGTAAAGGAAGATTAAAAATACAAGGACAAACAGAAGTCAGTGTTGCTATCAAGACATTAAAACCTAGTTCCTCTGATAAAGCTCGTATGGATTTCTTGACTGAAGCTAGTATTATGGGCCAGTTTGATCATCCCAATGTCATTTACTTGCAAGGTGTTGTAACGAAAAGTAACCCTGTGATGATTATCACTGAATTTATGGAAAATGGATCATTAGATACATTTTTAAGGGTATTTAACTTTTATTTCCATCCTAATGTTTTATTTCTTACTTTAAAAAATAGTTACATTTTAATATTGGTATCAAATGATTTAAGCAAACTAATTTAAGTTTTTAATTTTATAAGATTAAATCTTATGAACTTGGTCTTATTTAAATATATTGAATTACTATTTATTGTGAATTTTATGTCTTATTTAATTGCATGTTCTTTATCAAAATTGGTTTTATTAAGTACCCATTTCTTAGCATTTCTAATGTTCTTATTTTCTTAGCTTTTTTTTTTTCACTTTTATGTATTTATTTTTGATAAATACTTTCTTATCACAATATTTCTTATTTTGAAAATAATAATTTCATCTGAATTTCCAGTCCCCATGTTATTTTCCAAAATGTATTGTTCATTTAACCATTTAATTATAAAATTAAACTATGACAAAAGAGGGCCATTTACTGTTTTTATAATTTACGACTCAATGCTAAAAATAAGCTTTTTATCTTTTTGTATAAGCAGTGAAGTAATCTATCATTGTATTCTTTTATATGCATAATATTAATTTTGTTATATATTAAAATCAATTCTATTTTACTTGTGAGAAATACAAATTGGATGTAAATTGTTTTCAAAGATTTTGTTCTGATAAGCAATATCATTTGCTATATATTTATAGAAATTATTATCTGAAAAATTTAAATTTTGTATGTTTTAAGCTTATTGTTGTCCGTGTTATTCGATGTTAATTATTATATTTAAATTAAAATGTTTATATAATGTTTAGTATATATTTTTCGATCAATGATATTGCATGTTTTTTTATTTGAATGCTATCAAATGTATGTAAAACAACTTAATCATATGTGATTAATACTAATTTAATATATCATATTTAAATATAACATGAAAATCTTTATTTTAAATATTGTTGTGGTTTATACAAATAAAGCTATATTTTGGAAAATATGTAGTGTTTCACTACTTACATTTGTTTAAATGGTTAAGGTGATATGTAATTGAATTAATTGCTTTTTAAAATTGTTAATTATAATTTAGGCTAATGATGGAAAATTCCAAGTTATACAATTGGTTGGCATGCTAAGAGGTATTGCAGCTGGAATGCAGTATTTAGCTGAGATGAATTATGTGCATCGGGTAAGTATTTTTATACTGTTAATATGATATTAAAAAAATTTAGTTGACAAAGCATTTAGTTATGTAGAAATTTAGATTCTTTATTTTTAATATTTTTATAAGAGTATGCAAATAAATTGATTTTCTTGAATATGCGCTCTCTCTCTCTCTCTCTCTCTCTCTCTCTCTCTCTATATATATATATATATATATATATATATATATATATATATATATATATATATTTCTAATATAACATTGTTTTTAATGGCTCTATATATGCCATTAAAAATATAATGTTGCTATTTGTACTGTAATGATCATTTAACTTTTCTCATATTATGTTTATTGTATAGTTCACAGTTTTTAATTTTGGTATTTTATTTCTTAGGATCTTGCTGCTCGTAATGTTTTAGTCAATGGCAATTTGATTTGCAAAATTGCAGATTTTGGACTCTCCAGAGAAATAGAAAGTGCTACTGAAGGTGCTTACACAACAAGGGTATGAATTTTATTATTTGTATGAACCATAAATTGTGTTTATATGTTTTTAACTTTGAAGCTTTGAATTGCATGGATGAATTATGTGAAAAGTGAACCATTTTTGTTAAATGATACCACACTTGAATATACATCATTATTCTAATTGAACATATTCAATTAAAGTTAAATAGACAATTCAATGTGATTTAAATTATTTATATCACATTTTCATGATGAGTAATTAAAAGAGCTGTATAATAATGATTTGTAACATAATTATTGTACAGAAGAATACTTTTTGTTTTAGTCTTAGGTGATTGTCTAACTTCATCATTTTACTTTAATTAATAATTTTATTTCTTTATGAAGTAGCATTACAAAAAAGATATTTAAATTTATTTATAATTATATTAATTAAAATTATTTATTAGTAAGCTTTATGAATTTTAAATAATTAGCATACTAATAAATAATTATTGCATACTAATAAAGACATTATGCATCATTGTTATTTATTATATTGAAAATGATAAGATCTCGGTTTACTTATTATAGGTTAATTATATAATTAAGTAGAGAAAAATATGCAAGTATGTACCTTAATTACTCATAATAACAAATTTACTTTGCAATACATTTAAAGTGGGTCCTTGGTATTGGAAAAAAAGAGAGGAGATTTTAGTTTTTTGAAGTGACAGTTTTACTTTGCTGTGTTTCTAAAAATTAAATTATAAAAAGTTAATAAGTTTGAACTAAGTTCAGCAGTACTGTATAATAATTATGTTATTCTGGATGCTTAAAGTTTTCAAGTTAGAATTTAATTTTTTGCTAGATTGTTAATATATATCTTTATATATATATTTAAAAAATGTGACAGAAATACATTTGAAATACAGACTTATGTATTTCTGTCAAAAGCTTAGTATTTTAAAGTAAAATAGTTTATGTAGCTAAATTAATAGACCAGAAGAAATTTAAAATAACATATGTTTCATTGCAGGGTGGTAAAATACCTGTCAGATGGACAGCTCCCGAAGCCATAGCTTATCGAAAATTTACATCTGCTAGTGATGTTTGGAGTTATGGTATTGTGTTCTGGGAAGTCATGTCTTATGGGGAAAGACCTTATTGGAACTGGTCTAATCAAGATGTTATTAAGAGCATTGAGAAAGGTTACAGACTTCCTGCACCAATGGTAAATGTTTATAAAATTATAACAATTAAGCAATGTAATAAATTCATGTATGTCTTATGTTTTGATATCTTAAGCGATGAATTTTTGTTTTAATTATGTTTATTTAGAAATATCAAATTTTGACCATATTCTTTTTTTGTTGCTGCATTCCAAATATGTTACTTATATTATTGTAATTAAAAAAAGAGCTTTTAAATTTCACTTAGAATATTTGTTAAAAATAATTGTGAGCTTTTGACTTATTATTTAATTTTTTATTAAGATCGATAGAAGTAACTTGCACACACAAATATTATTGTTTGACTTATGTTTCAATCATGTATCATCTTATAAAATTTTTCTTTATAGAAAAATAGTTGAAGCTTTATATTGCAATTCTTTTTAAATTTACCAACAGATTTAAATTAGAAGACATTTTTAAAATGTCATAAAAAATAAAATTTTATCTTTTAATAACTATAATAATCAATGCAATTTTTCAATAATTGACATTCTCATTTTTCATTTTAATTCTTTAATCAGATAATTGAAGATAAAATGATTATAGATATTCTTTATTTTTCATAGGTTAGAAGTACTCTGACAATAAACTATTCAACAATTATTTTCTTATAAAAGTAGCAATATAGGTTATTTTTAGAATAAAAGTATTCTATATTTTAGCATTAATGAAATAAGAAAAAAACAATTTTACCACATCCTCACAAATATTTTAAATTTAATAATAACAAAAAAAAGTTTTCTGTCATAATAGATATTAGAAAACAGTGTTTGCTAATTTCAAGAATTGTATACTGCCCGCTATAGAAGGTAATATTAAAATTTAGATATTGAAAGGTAGTATTTTAGGTATTGAAAGTTGTTACAATTTCTATTTTTGTTAAACTCTTATGTCTTTGATTTTGTACAAAATATGTGCTAAATGGTGTTTGTTTTGAAAAAGTCCCTCATTTGTGTCGAAACATTTGCTTTAAATGGGAGGGTACAAAAATAGAAAATTATTATCTTTGTCTTTTCAAGAATGTTTATATTGAATTCATTTTCAGGCTTTTATATGATTATAGTTTCTGGTGAACTTATTTTTAAGAATATTATGTCATATAAGAAGAACAGATATTTGTGTGTGAACTCAAGATTTTAAATATTTTTTTGTCCTGAATTTTTCTTAAGAATTTTTATTTATTAATCACTGTTTAAAAAAAATGAGAAATGCTAATGCTCATGTGTTTTTGAATGTAGGATTGTCCTGAAGCATTGCATCAATTAATGCTAGATTGTTGGCAGAAAGAGCGGGCTCACAGACCAACATTTGCTGTTATTGTCAAAACTTTGGATAAATTGATGCGATGTCCAGAAAGTTTAAAGAAAATCGCTCAAAATAGGTAAAATACTTACGCATTTATATACAAACATTTTAAGCATACAGTTACAATCAATAAAACAAAAATTAATATACATACTTTTGTAAACATGTTAACATTATGGAATATAATTTGTCATTACTTATGTTTCAAACGTTTATTTTAATATTAAGCATGTTTAGCATTATGTGTTAACATACTTTTCACAATACTGAGCAGAGACTGTAAGTGTTCTGGCTTATCATTCAACAACTTGGATTCAATTCTCACTTCATGAATATTTATAGTAATTCAGAGTACAATTTAAACTTTTAGTCCCCATCGAATCAGCTTATTCTAAATACAATTGTAGAATAATAAATAAACCAAATCATACATATTTTCAAAGAATTTAGTTTGTCGCATGAAAACTCTATTAAAGAAAATAATAACTTCTTAAAAGTTTTGTTCAGATATAAAAGCTAATTATGCAAACAACTATTGATGTTTTTGACTCTTAAAAATGTTGCTATTTAAATGTGTTTTCTATCTTAAAATATAGCTATAATTTGATTTATAGATTGAGTTTGTTGATAGTTTCTGATTCTTAGAAATATCACAATTTAAATGTATCTTAAAATACAATGCTTCTGTATTTGTCAATTTATTATATTTGTTTGAAGGTTGTATTACATCATGGATTATTTATTAATCAATGCTGCAAAAACTTTTGGATTTGTGTAAATAGAATTTTAGATGCATTGGGAAAAATTTCAGAACATGTAAATTGTAAAATTGTGTTTTAAAGAAATGTGCACTGTTAAATAATGAAGCATTTATTTAAAAGTTGAAAAGAACTAGATTCTGATCTCAATCTAAATAGAAAAAGTGTTATTAAAGGAAATCTAAGTGCAGAAGTGAGGAAATAAGCATTTTTAATTTTGTCTCAGAGATTTTTTATTTATCTCATTACAGTTAGATTTTTGTTTATTTAATTTCATTTCTGTAAAATAGGATGAATTGATTTGGTAATAGCTTTGTCACTTATAATGATAATAAGTAGTTCATTTTTTTTATGCAATAATATTTTCAGTAAATTTTAACTTAACAAATGTTTTCTTAGATATAAATTTTGGTATAAACTTGAATTATATGAAAAAAAATTTTAATTGAAACTTGTTATTAAATAACTAATAGGAAATTAATGTGTATGTGTGTTAATTTCACCAAAAATGTTATCTCACTGACATTAAATTCTTTCATTGAACAAGAGATAGTCCACCTTAATTCTAAAAAGTTGTGAAATTCACAGGTGTTGACATCAAAAAAATCTTAAAATACTTTTAACAGAACTATGAGGTTTAAGTTTGATGGTATTTTAAAATATGCTTAAGTAAAAAATGGATATCAATTTCTGACCTTTGACTAGCTTTATGAAAATCGTAGTTTACTTTTTGGTGCTGACTTGTTTGTTCATATGAAAAATGAATTAGACTTGAACTTTTAAACAAGATTACTATAAATACAAAATGTTGTTAATTGGAACAAATTAAGTACTACAATAAATTTTAAAGTAATAAATCAATTTTAAATATTTTATTTCATGTGGTGGTTGTTTGCATTGTATAATTCCATGTAAGATAATGTATTGCATTTTATTATTTTCATTCTGTTTGTTTTTGAATTTAATGTGTAACTTTATATTAAAATTAAGAGTAGTCTCTTCCGCATTATATCATGATTCATTTTGCAGGCATCAGAATCCTCTTGATCCCAATGCTCCAGATATGACGCAATTCAAAACTGTGGATGAATGGTTGAATGGTATCAAGATGACCCGCTACCAAGAGAACTTTCAGCAAGCTGGCATCACCACCATGGATGCTGTCACCAGGATCACTCTGAAAGACTTAACTGCTCTTGGTGTCACCTTAGTAGGTCACCAAAAGAAAATAATCAATAGCATACAAACGATGAGAGCCCAGTTAAATGCGAATATGTCTGAAGGATTTCTGGTATAGCAAAGCTCAATTTAGCTTGATTAAACTATTAAAATATTCTTGCTGAGCTGATGGTAATATTCAGTTCCAAGACCCCATCTGTAACAGGTGCCATTGTAAAATAAATGAAGTGGCTTCCCTTCTGCTGAATATCGCATCAGTGCAGTACCAGCTAGGTGGTTTTGGTGCTGCAGGCAGCCAATACTCTTTCCACTGGCCCCGTTTTGCTCACTCACAGCATCTGTTCCTTCCTGGGCAACCAGACCAGTCAATAAGAGAAGAATAAACAATTTTGTATATAACTGACATATCAGATGTTTTTGGATAAATATTACGCAAGTTTGACATCACCTTCCACGAATGACAGAATTTCCGATGGTGGTGACAAAACGAGCCGCATATCATTCCATTGAGTGGAGAACTTTGAGTTGTACTTATAAAAAAATCAGTCTGCAACTTAGTGTCGTTTGACAGTCCAACGATGCTTCTCATCATTTTCATTTTCATCTGTGATCTTCTGTGTGTAAATATGCAACGGGGTGTACGTGTGTATGTTGTTTTGTGTGTACGCATGTTTAGTTTCCTCTCTGCATTTTCCGCCCTGACCCTTGTCATGGAAACCATGGTGCTTTTAATTTGTGACGAGAATTAGTCCGGGGTTGCATTTTTTTCTCCAACAGTCCTTGCTTTGCTTCAGTTGCAGGGTGATGAATTGGATAATTTCCCCAAAACTCCTTCCATTTCAACAAGTTAGAGGTAAATTTCTGTGATGTGTGTGCTTTAGAACAATATCCATGTTCTTTCCTCAATGCTTAGAGTTGAACATATGCTTGTGTACATTGCCATATATATGCATAAACTCAGTAGAGAATTTTTTCAAATGTAAGTTTTTAATAGCAATAGTTAAATCTGTTTATTCAGTGCAAAGTTTTTCACTAGGGCAATACTAAATGTGGAAAAGTAGCTAATTTTGTGCTATCTTTTCTAGTGTGATCTTCTCCATTGATATTTATTTTTATGTTGAGAAAGAATGCTTTTTCTTCCATTGTTGATTTAAAATACTACCTATTTTTTTACTACTCGAATTGACATAAGCATTTTTAGATGTTGCATTATCAAATTTATTTGCAGTACAATATGAATGGTAGCTGCATTTTTTCAGGACAAGTGATTTTATAAAAAAATATGAATGCATAAATTTTTACTAATTATAAAAATATATTTGAGAAGTATTTCATTACTTCTTTTTAGTAATTTTTATTTAAGTGACCAAATTACAGTTTATAAATTTTTAGATTGGAAAATATTTGTTATATATTACATATTTTAATCTTTTTTATTCTTTTGATATGCTTTATTTACTTTTTATTAATGTTAATGAAATAAATTGATCAGTTATTTTTCAGAAATTCATTGCATATTATATAAAAATTATTTATGTTTATTAAAGCTATTATTTTTTTCACAATGAATTTATTATTTATGTTAAAATGTTTGCCATGAAGTAAAAAACATCCTGTATATTTTATTTATTTGTATGTGATTTTAAAGTAATTTTTCTGTTCATATTTTGTGCCAACTTTCCATCTTTTAATTGTGTTAAAAATTAACATTATGAAAGCATGTGTGTTCCATAAGAGTATGCAAAGTTGGTACATTCATAAAAAATGTTTCTTTCATTGTAGTTTCTTAAAATTTGTATATAAAAGAATTCCTGACTTTTTTTAAACAGCAAATTGTACGAAACTTCTGTGCAATACATGCACAACTTTCTATATATTCTTATGTTATCCTTTGAATTAAATATTAGAAATTATGGCACTATTTAATTCTCTACAATTTATTATTTACCAAGTTTTAACAGCGCCTTATATCAGTTTTTATAAAATGCCTTAATTTTTAACAGATAAAGACTAAGCACTTGCACGAAAGTTATTAGCTTAAACACTAGTTGGATTTTGCGAGTATGAGTCAAAACAACTATAAACACTATGCAATTTCACATGTTAGATACTGCAATTATAAAAGCAACTATGAATTTGTTGTCATTTAACTGATTTAGATGTAAAATGTATAATAATGTTAATGTGTGTAATTTGTCTGCCTTCAACTATTTTTGTTTTATAGTTTTTTTCTAAATTCTTAAAACACTTCCTTCGATTATTATATGTGTGCTTTTTAAAATTTTCAGATTGTTATATATTTTATTTCAATGTTTGAAATGTATTAAGGACTGTATATGCTAAATTAAGTTTGAAAGAAAATTCTTTTTATATATAAATTTCTGTATTATAAATATTACCATACACATTATTTTGAAGTCAAAATTTAAAAACTTTATAGGTATCACATTTCAAAGAAAAATTAGACAAAAGCAAAAAAAATTGCTGTCCAGTAGTTTTAATTATAACTGAATTGTAAACTTTTCAGATACGAAACTATTTTCCGATTTATTAATTATACTTTCGAATTATAAATGTTAGTTATTCAAAAACAATTTAATAACAGTTAAAGTGACTTTTATATTGTTATGTAAGAGTTTTTTTTTTTCTTCTCTATAGTGGTATAAAAATCTAATAAGTAAAGTTTTTTTTTTTTAAATTATAAGTTTAAAAAATGTCAATATCACTGCACTTGTTATTTAACTTGTTACTTTGCAATAATTTATTTTATTATTTTTTTTTAGATTAAATCTCTGCACATGTGTGTTAAGAGAAATTTAGAAAATAAGAATATTTATAAATTATAAAGATTAAATATTAATGATTTTCTTTAGCTTACATTACTTAATGAGTAAAAAAGAGTAAAACATTCTAAAGATATTGATAAATTATTTGTTGAGTTACTCTTAAAATATTAAGTTTGTGATTAAATAGAAATTCATTAATATATGACTAGTATATTTAAGTAATTATATTAATAAATAGTGTCGTGAGTAGGTACCTAATTATAGCAATTGATGATTGATCCCCCCCCCCATTTCTATATTTTATGCCTTTGGTTTACTTTTATTGAGAAAAACGTTATGAACTATGCAAACATTAACCTCAATGTTTTTTGGAAAATGTTATAGATTTTTTATAAAATTTCAGGACATATCAGTAAATTATGCTATTTGAAAGTATGTACTTGAAATGTACTATGAGTTTTTAAATTTTGATTTTTGTTGCTTTTAATTCTGTTTCAAAGTTATGTTGCATTTGCAAGCTTGTAGTATTCTGGTAACTGTATTATTCATGTGATTTCACTACATTTTGTATATGACAAATCTAAAGTTTTCCTAAAATACTATGCAAGATTCACTGGATCACCATATAGTTTTATATAGTGTACATATAATAACACATGCACTTGTTATTGTATACTTTGCAATGCATACAGTTTGTCACTTGTAAGTTAATGAATCAAAATATTCCTGTTATTTGTATTATTATCTTTCTTAAGATCTTCAGCTTAATGTAGAATTCATATTTAAATATGAAATTCTTGGTAAATAATTTGTGATTGTTAAATTTTTTTTATAATTCTAAATAGGATTAATTTTTTTACTTGATAAAATAATTACATGGAATAATGATTGGTAAAATTATCTGATAGCAATAATTGTTAAAGAAATTAAACCTGCCAACATATTTTCTCTCGCTGCCTTTAAGAAGCTCTCATTTAGACTTACAGGTATTGATTTTTTTAAAATTATTTTAGATAACTAGACATTTTGTGTCAGCAAACCATATAAATTTTCATTTCATTTTAATTTATAAAAAAAAGTCAGCAACATTAAATTTAAATGAATTTTATCACAGTGTGCCATGTCAATTTTTTCTTTATTTTGACGATTTTATTTTTGTATTAAATTTGCACAAGAGTATTTTGTATCGTATATATATAAGCCTGTGTATGGCATTGAAGTTATTTGAAGTCAGCAATTAATGTAACGACGAATATATGCAAGAGCTCAGTGAATTTCAATGTGATACTGTATACCCTTTTTCTATTTTTATGTGATTGATGTTTTATGATACCATTATGTTGTTGTGCTACGTAATATTTTTCTTTCGTAACCCAGTGTCTATAGTTACTTCCCCTGTATTTTTATTATTAATTATTTTTTAAAAAATTAATTTTAATTAACTATTAATATACTCCACCTTTCAACAAAGCAATAAATAAATGCTTCTATTGAAGAAATCAATTTTATAATGTTTAACTAATAAAAAGAAATGAAAATTTTATTGCTAGAAAAACTGCATCCGATTGCTCTGGAGAAAGTAATTGTTGCATAAATATATGAAATATTCAATATTTTTATACCACAAATTTTTATGTAAAAATTAAATGCCATTTTTAAATATCAGAATAACAATTGTAATAGGTTTTATTGTGTGTCTAAAGAAAACAGAATTGCAAATCATGTTTTCTTCAGATTATTGAAAGATTATTGTTTACTGATATGTTTTTAAGAAAAACCTTACATTTTACGTGCTGTTTTTATATTTTTACCTTTAAAAATTGTGTAAATCATTATTTGTTTTAAAAAAGGTAAGTAAAAATGACATTATTTTCAGTTGATAGTTTTCATTACAAATATTTATTTCTTCCCTTTTGATAAGATTCTGTAATCTTATAACCATGAATGCAGTTTTTCACTAGATTTGCCTATAATATCAAATATGCAAAGAAAAGTTATAATGTTTATATATAAATATATAGCAGCTAATCTGTGTCAGCAAATATAAGATTTTTGTCATAAAAGTAAAGAGGAAATGCTTAAATGTGTATGTGTATTATTGTATATTTGTTTATACGTGTGCATTTGTCCCGAAAGAAATGCGATTTATTTATTTTCGGGAGAGCCTCGTTTGCTTCCCGGTTATTGTTTATTGTAAAATAGTTCTGTACAAAACTCTTTTGTAAAAAAATATTATTAAAATAATTCCTTGCCTACCTGTCGAGTGGAGAAATGAAAAAAAAAAATCATTGACCTTGATCTCCGTAGTAGGCTGACTAGTCACCGCACCTAACACTAGTTTTTTGTTTGAAAGCAGCAGATCCCTTGTGATGCTGTTAAAAGCACTCGTGTGTATCTTGTTTATATTTCAATGATGTTCTTTTTTTTCCAGTAGTTAGTTTTGATTGAATAATGTACATAACTTACGGTGAGAGGTACATTATTGTTGTATAAATACACAGACTGGAGCCAGCTACTTGCTATACAAGGTCTTTGAACACGTAATAAAAATTAATTTTTAAAATACATTTGTGTGTCGTTTCATTTCAAATTAAGATAAGTTGAATTCCTTAGTTTTCATTATCAATAAGTTTAAATGTACCAAAAATAATGATTCAAATTATTTAAATAGCTTTACAATGTTTACTTTATCTATGAAATTTGCTCTCTATATTATTTTAAGTGAAGAAAAAAATGCAATATTAATGAAAAAGTAATTCACTGTAATAGTGATCAAACCATAAAATTTATAAGTAAAATAATTATAAAACATTTTTCTTCTAAAATATGTCTTCGCAAACTTTGATTCTTCATATTCTTTGATTATTTGAATTGTAAGGTTATATAATAATTTGATTTTATTAATTATTTAATGTGCTAATCACATAAATTTTGAAAGGTAATGAAATTTTAAATTTAACACAATTTACAGATTTCCATCAAAGTTAGATATTAGTTTCAATTTAAAATTCTAAAAATGGTCAAACATCTATAACAAAATTTTTGAAGTATGATATTGTTTAATTTTCTAAATATCTTTAAGGGTCCAAAATTTCTCCCTTCTTGAACTTTTATAAGAATTTCTCTGCATTGTAAAAGTTTTCACTCAAATTTAATTACAATGAAAAATTTTACAATAATATATTTTGTAAGGGAGCTAGATATATACAACATGGCTTATAGAAATAGTATAATACATATTATATTGCTGCTTACATTTAAAAAATAATTTTAATCTTTATAAATAAAAACTTTTCTTTGTTATTAAAATTAATCTGTGAAAGTATTAATATATATATATATATATATATATATATATATATATATATATTAGTACAAATTTTTTATTTACTATCAGAATAATTATGATTTGTGTTGGAAAACCAATTTTTAACTTAATATTTTAAAAGTAATTATACTCTTTAATTTTTTTTTATACAAACTTCATTTTATTTATACTAAAATTGAGGCTGTCATTATCTTAACATCATCCATTTAGGACAATAATTCAGTTCATAATTTCTTAACACTAGATTCATGAATACTAGATGAACGAAATACATTCAAGATAAATATATAATTTTGATACAGCTAAGCGTATTTCTTAAAACTTTTGCGGCTGTTGTAAAGCATTCTTACATCTAACACATGTTTGCTTCCAAGAAAACATTTTATGTGGTATCACAAGGAAGCAAACCTGGAAAATTCCCAAGCACTTAACCCAATAAATGTATGTTGCGTTATGATTTTCTGAACGCACATCTCCCATTGCTGAAATTGTGCCTGGAATCGAATCTGAGAACTTACACTGAAGAGCATGATTAGGACACACAGTGAGAATTTTTTTCTTAAGTCTCTTAGATATTTTAGTTGGTTAGAATCTCTTAATACATACATATAAAAATAGATGAAAAATGTAACGTATGCTTAAACATATTAAATGTGAGTGAATGTGCTTAAGTAATTTCAATATTAAATGATACTATAGTTTTACTTGTGGCGCTATCTAGTGGTAAATTGCGTAACTTAACAGATATTTTTCATGCACATTTTAAACATATTTGCATTTTTAAGGTATTAATATCAGTAACTTTGAAGATAGAAAATGCAGTTACTGTATTATTTAAGGAATTTTCATATTCGTTTTTTTTATTTATTGGATTTTATTCTTAATTTTAAATTGTCATCAAACGGTAAAATTCGCGTTACACATATTGATAAATTCGTTTCAAATCATAGAAATTTATATAAATGCATATACTTATTGAATAATAAATTTCTGTTTTTTATGTTTAAAATTTAGAACCTGAATTTGAAATAGAGCGAAATTAAGCGAAACTTTTTAGAATAAAATAGTTATTAATTTCAGAACATAGAATTAACATTTATGTTCTAAATAATATATATAAATAAGAATAATATATATGCAAGAATAATATAAATACATAATATTTAATGAGTAACAAAACCGGAATGCTTTTGGAAATTAACGTTCATTTTAAATTAACATTTTTTGAAAAATATTTTATTGCAGTTTCCTTTTTAGAAACAATACATTAGCGCTAAAATAGTTTCTTAAATGACAATATTTTAGAGTAGCGCCATCTATCGGAAGCAAATTCACTACATGAAATTTATAAGACAAATTGCTAATTCCAAATGGATATTTGTCAACATCAGCCAAGTTGATTAAGTAGGCAGTCAGAAATTCGACTCACTGATCAAAACAAAAAGGCATAATTTTGTTTAAATATCCTGTGAAGTAAGTATTAATTAATACAGAGGATATATGTTAAATGAAAGCTTATCATTTAATTTTATACTTATGCAAAAAATAAATTTATGGAATTCAAAATCGAATTATTCTAAAAATTATAATTCACCATTTTATTGTTATGTGAATAAAAAAATCCATTAAGTCATTGAAATAATAAATTGAACTTGTAATTCTAAAGTGATATTGAAAAATTAATTTGAGAAAATTTAGAAATGCTAAGCTGCATGAAAAAATGCTTTTAAATGGAAGAAAGAAAAAATTCTGAATGATGAGAATCGAAGCACTTATTTGGTACTTTTTACTACACAATGTTTAATATTTTTTTAAAAAAATTTTATAATCTCGATAAATCAAAAATATAAATTTAAAATTTATATATATATATATATATATATATATATATATATATATAAATAAATAAAGGAGAAGAATATGAATTTTTTTATTTTTATTTACAAGGGATTCTAGAAACTTCAAAATCATATTTTCTTACATTTAGACACTTGAATTTTTGACCAAATTTGGATTAGAACTTCACAAAGAATTTTACTATAATATAACAGGAAATATGAGTATTGGTTGTACGCAGTTATGCTTATATCAAAAGTATCAAACTCATTTAATACATGGATTAATAATTAATATAATTTTAAATGCGTCTCAATATTAAACGAACTGTAAGAAAGCTTAAGATATGCATTGTTTCTATTAACATGTTTTTCATATTTCTAAAAAAGCTGAAATTTACAGGAATAAACTTTTCCTGTATTAAAAAGTGCTTCTGTGGTTACATATACGTGTTTTATTCATAAATATTTTTGAATATTTCTATCATTGTTCTAATAATTACTATTAATTCCATAAAGTTAGCATGTAACATAGCTATTTCATTAGAGAACCAACAAAAGTACTTAGTTGAAATCCAGTTGCCATGAAGTGAGTTAGGGGCTCTCTTTGCTCTGAATTTTAATATAAAAAGTAATCATATATGATCACAAAAAAACATTCCAAGAGCATCAATTGATTCTTAGTTTTATATTCCCGATTACACAAGAACTTGACATGAAGTTCTTGTGCATCATACGATAGCTGAATCAGAAATAACGTCCCAATTATTATTTATTGAATTAATATTTTATTAATAGAAAAGATGACCTACCTGCTTAATATGCAAATATTTACTTGTTACAAAAGTCTGAATCTTCAAGGAAGGTCAGACACAAGATCTGTTAATTAGTCTGGATTTTTGCAACATTAATAAAACATGAGTAGCCAAGTAAGAAAATTTCCACAATTTCAACCAGTAATGACTTGTGTTCTAATAGAAGCTAGTGTAATGATTTTTTTTTTTTTTTCAAAAGTGTGAATCTAGTTTTTTTTTAATCATAACATATTTATCAATCAAATATTTGACTTTTAGTAGAAACAGAAAATATATAAGTGTCAACAGCGCTTCTCATATTTTTTAGAAGACAAATTTAAATTTCGTTTCTATTATATATTGCTGAATATTATAATCAAAATATTTTCGAATTTGTCTTCATTTGTAAATACCAAAACAAATATAATATTTATTATCATATATTCTCTTATAAATTTTTATGAATAAAAATTATTGCTACTAAGAGTTCAGTTGCTGATGACACACAAAATTTATGGAATATTATAAGTTATTTCAGTGAAGAAAACTCATTTGGAAACAAAATATTATTAAAAAAGGTGGTTTTGTGCTTGAATTGTTTCTCTACCTTTATAGTAATGTTTAAACAAGTATTAGGTTGACCGGTAAGTTCGTGCCGATATTTTAGGACAGTTAAAAAGCAGCTCATTTAAATATTGATATACATTTATTAAATTATATAGGTACCATTCCGCTCCACAACCTTTCTCCATCTTTCGTGTAGCTTGAGAATGCCGTCCTTCCAGAACCTCTCAGATTTCTCTGCAAAAAATTTATCTAAAAGGGTTTTATTCTAAATCAAAGAGTCGATATTTTTCCCATTGAGGGAAATCCTTCATTCAGCATTTTCGTCATAAACAGCGCATAATTTATTTGCCGCTTGTGTGGCATTTTTGCCCTTTCTGAAAAAGAAAAGCTTTAAATGCCTATAATGCACTTTATTTGCCCCCATATTCTAATGCTTACAAAATTGATAAAAATTAACGAATCGTAACCAAACTTTTTTCCAAATATAGCTGAAGCTATCTCTTTTAGAACATGTACATATTTCATTTGTTTTCTTTAATTGTGATATATTCAGTCAAGTTTCTCGCGTTATCTAGCGAAAATCGGCGCGAACTTTCCGGACAATACATGCCATTGATACATTAAGAAGCTTAATTTTTATAAAATAATTATGACTTTATAAAACCTCAGTAGTGTTATAAGTTAATGTATGCTTATTAATTTAACGGTATGCCCATAATGCAATAAACTTATTCAAAAAGTTGTTTATTTTTAAAATAATAATTTTGGTATGATAAAAAAAGTGGAATTAAACTAATCATTAAGCTGTTGAGGTAAATATTTTTAACTGGCAATTCGATGAATTCTCAGATTGAAGCAATAAGCATTATTTAAATTGTTAATATATATCCTTACCATCTTACATATTAGCATATTTGATTACTTAAGTTATAATATTTGGTACTCTAAAACTATAAAAATGTTATTTCTAAACTGCATGAAAACCAAACGAAACATGAAAATGTTGCTATTATAATTGCAAATTTCTTGTGAACTGTTTAAGGGTTAATATTGCCATTCAGTTTATATATGAACTTAGGTTGCAAGTAATAGGAAGCATAGATTTTAATTAAGGAAAATTAAGCCATCAAATTTGATTTCAAAAAAATCGGGAAACTGCCAACTGCGTAACTAGAATCTCCTGCTAGATATTAAGGAATGTTGGTATAATTCATAACAAATTTCAAATTCACCAGACAAAGACATACCTGAGAAATTAAATCGACAGCCAATTCCGTTTATAAATAATTAGTTTTGTTACATAATTTGCTGTACTTTCTCACTAGATATTATTTCTGTCAGACTTAGAAAACTGGACACAAAATTCCTTAAGATATGCATTCACAAACCTTCCTTAACCTTTTAAGACTGGATTTATGCCGAAAACAGTGAAGGAAAGCCTAAAGTCGGGTGGTTTAAATAAAACAATACAGTTAAACATATTAAGTTAAAATATGACATCAAAACAAAATGCTAACAAGGAAAGTGCAATTCGATTGAAAAAAAGATCGATTGGTAAGGACAAAAAGTAGGTGAATCTGAAATACTTCCTTTTTTACAAGTTGTAAAATTAATTATTTTCTTTTTCCCATTTTTATCAGTACAAAATCTTCAGATTCAATTTTTAAAAATGAATTTTTAGACTTGAGAAATTATATATATATAT
This sequence comes from Latrodectus geometricus, assembly GCA_026290005.1. Classification (NCBI taxonomy): domain Eukaryota; kingdom Metazoa; phylum Arthropoda; class Arachnida; order Araneae; family Theridiidae; genus Latrodectus; species Latrodectus geometricus. The sequence continues at coordinate 33,111 of JAPDSC010131957.1, read as the reverse complement.
AAAACCCCTCATTGTTCAAAAAAATTTCTCTTATGTCTCCATATAAAATCTATTTAATTTCCCATTCAAATCAAATTCATAATAAATTTTATTTCAGTAGAGTAAGATAGAATCACAAATCAACAATAATAATAAAAAAAAACACATTAAAGATATAATAGCTGGCAATGATCTCTTTTATCAGTAAAAGGGATTAATAAAAACCCAAACTTTCTTCTTTTAAATAATATTGAAAGCACGGGAGAAAATGAATCTGTGACAAATTGACTAAAAGAGAATGCAGATGGCAGCACATATTTCGCCATAAAAACGTTACATTATAATCTGTATGAATAGTGATGTGAAAATAAATAAAAATTTTAAATGAATAGTAACGGTATTTTTATTTAAATAATAACTATAGTATACATAAGAAAAGATGAAATTGGAGTCCATAGTAATAGTTATGAATCAATTATTATTTTTTTGAATACATTAAGATTATACATGGTTAAACAGAAAATAAAATTTTCACTGATATTTAATAAATTAAAAATATATTTCCTTTTAAGTTGAAATTTTCCGCTTATCATAACTTTTATAACGTGACTTAGCTGTTATATTTGTATAATGCGAATCAAAGTATTAAATTGAAATACGCAGTTACTTATGAACAGCCCAATAGAATGAAAATAACTTTTCCTGAGATTTTCATCCAATGGTTGGAAAATGATTTTCTAAATTTCGGAAAATGTCATTCTTTTAACATACTATATGATGTATTTATTAATGAATATTCTATTCACAATAACTCAAGAGATTTATCATCATTCATAATAATATAAATCAAGTAATATCCATCATTAAAATTGTATTTTTATTTTAATTACTTCTTTCGATTCAGTCAGTGGGTTGATAAAGGGTGCTTATAACTTCAGTATGATTTTTATGGCAATCGTGTTCTGAGGCCTGGCTTACAGTCGAATGCATTGAAGCAAGGCAACCGATCACAAATCCCATTCGATCTTTTGGAGCTTATTGCTGCATCATTTCATGATCATGGAAACAATTCCAAGTTAGCAATACAGTTAGTTGTACGAAAAAAAAGTAACTAGATATCTAAAAGTTACTATTGCGGTAAATATTGCTGTAAATACCACAAATTGGAAACATAAATACCACAAATTGGGACTCAAACATTAATATAGGGGCAATCGTCTATTGGGATACAGAAATCGTGCATCATGTTAAAAACATTTGCAGCTCCCATTCGTTTAGTGATTTTACGTTTGGAGAGGTGTTACAGATGGAATGAATAAACATTCCATTAACTAAATCCAATGTATGATATTGTGTGTATATAGATCACAATTAGATTACGAGAAATTAAATTACCACAAGATTAGTTGTTCCCTCCGTAGGAAGTGTGAGAATCTACCTTATTTTATAGGCACTAAAAAAAATTCTTCTCACTGATACTCGTTTTTCATCAAGCATTTGGTCAGGATTGCAGAGGAACTCATATATCGAACAGATAGTACGATTGATTAAGTTCTTCATGGAATCAACACCTAATAGACTGGATTATAGTTACCTTTCAACTTCTGCTTGTTTATATTTGTAACTATTATTGCTTAAGATTGCTGCAGTGCATTGAAAATTAAATTTATTTCAAAATATTCTGCATTTTACATTTAAATTGATTTTAGTAAAAAAGAACATCAAAACTGCATTTTAACATTCATTCGATTTGAAGATTTTCCGAAATTTTGATAATTTTCTTCTTTTTATTAGTAAGATAATCCATTCATCAAATGCAAGATATGTTCAACTAAGGGTATGCTTCCTTTGAAATGAAATAATTTGGAAATAGCTATTAATAAAAGAGTAATATAAGATTTGGCAAAGCTGCAAAAATTTGATGATGAAGCTTCATACAAATATTAGTAGTATACATAGATAATAACGCTATAAGATACTCACAATCTCATTAATGTGTTAAATTATTGCGACTTCTAAGAAGACTAAAATAGGCATTCGGGAACGTAACACAATAACCCAGGGTTAAATAGCTGTAGAAACTATCTTTACAAAGCCGTCTACGTGACAGTTCGTTTAAATGTGATTACATAAGACCTTTTATGTCTCCCGCGTCACAAATCAGTCTACAATGCTACCTCTTCTCAACATTTGTAACTAATTTTGATATTTCTCCATTAGATTTTTATACATTTCAAAGTAAATATATCACTGCTTAATTTTTATATCGATCAACTTTCAGAGTTATTTCATTTCAAATTCACTCATTTGTGAATATGCGACCAACTACAGACATACTTTCCATAATGATGTAAAGTATTTTAATATTCAAATAAGCGATTATCTTAAAAGAAAATTTCGAATCTTAAAGAAACTGTAAAAAATATAAAAGCTTCCTTTAGTTTTCCCTTTTATCCTTGAATTTATATTATAGAAAAAAAAAATATTATTTTCAGACCATTTTCCACTTTTATTAATTAGTAATCTGATTAGGGAAATTATATTTGTAACTAAATTTTCCTTTTATCTTTGTTTTACAAAAAATATTTATATTTAAAAAAATTTCTTTAAGCTTAAACAATGACAAGTTTTCAATTGATCTTGAATTGTATAATTCAAAGGAATAAACATTCAAATATTTTCAATATTGTGTAAGTGTGTAAATTATTTAAAATATAACAGAGAGTAGTTGAGCTTTGATTAATTATTAATTAAAACTAATCTATAGTTACTAAAAATCAAATGAAAAAAAAATTGTAATTTAGTAAGAAACACTTTCTTTTTCTACATTATAAATGGTTTTACGATATTGAATAAATAAACTATCTGAAACCGAAACAACAGTTAAATATAGAACAATTTCATTTATAATAAGAAACAAAGAAATTTGGATTAAAAGAAAATATAAATAGTTGTAATAATATATTGCAAATAGTGCAATCAGTAAATTACGTACTACTAGAGAGAATGACTTTACAATAAATATTGCGAATATCCTACTCATTAAATAGAAGCCATATTTTTTCTACGCAATAAATTAATTTTTTATCGATAGTTGCTATTATAAATTTAATAAAATAGAAATTTATATTACAATTGAATTTTTTAGTTTTATTAAATCTAATACCATGCATTAGAATTTAAAATTACGAAAATTTGCTACTCAAGCAAATAGCAGACGATTATCATAATCAGTTTTGAATATCGCTTTAATCTCACCAGCTTAACAATTAATCTATAATATAAATAAATAACAGTGCCAAAATCACGTAAATATCCCATTTCGACCCTATGAGTGACCTTCAACAACAACAATATATATTATAGCAGTTGAAATTCCAGCTCGTAAGAAAACAAGGACATTTTCGGTAGACATTTCGTACGTCGCCTCTTAAGGACGTTATTAAGTTTGCGATTTTAATGCTTTTCCCAAAGCTTCCTTTTCTTGCAGCAGTTGTATAAGGCTCTGCGACCTTCATCAAGAGTAGGGAAGGGAGGAGTGTGATGAGATCGAATTCTTCGTAATATTACTCAGCTCATAAAAACCTACTACTTATTTATTTTGATACAATAAAAGAATACCTTCCTTCTTTTTCGGTGTCTCATTCAACCGTCTGAGGTCGAATCGTGATTTGAGGAAAAGTGAAATGGCTTTGGTTTTTATCAGCTATTTGGAACGCCAAAAATGAACAACGCTTCGTATATCTGGACTATAATGTTTTCAAATGAAGTTCTGTAAATCAAACTCTACATCAGCAAAGGTTAGCAGTTTGCAATGAAATATTATTAATGATCAAATTTAGTCAACTTTTTACATTATGGAAATTTACAAAATCAAAATCATGGCAAAATCTCAGGTATTTCTTTTTAGTCAATAGTGAGATAATTTAGTAACAAAAGTAAGCTTTGATTTCATGTTTAATATTAATTCCAAAATGTAATCAATATTCAGATTTTTATAAAATAGGTTAATAAAATAGGATAATTATTATAATAGGATAATTATCAGATTTTAATAAAACAGGCTAAATAGATGTAATAAAATGTGCTTCTTTTTCTCAAAAAGCAAATTACAATATAACAAACATATATTATTTGCAATCATGATAAATACAAGGTCGTATAATTTTGTCTGTAATTTAATATATAAACCTTTTTTCGATAATAATATTAAAAATAATCTTAAATTGCAAAAGAATATTCAGATGGGAATAAATACATAAACATTCAAGGCTTGCTACCTTAAATATTAATTAGAAATGTTATTCTATATATATATGTATGCTGGAGATGTGTCCACGTTAATCCGCGATGTCCAAAGCCCTACCATTGGTGTGGCCTGGATGTGTAGAGAAGGATGCCAGCTCAGGTGTGACCTTATCACCTGACTGTGGTTTAAAATTACGAGGCACTTGGTGATGGGCGAGTATTCCGTTAAAGTAAAATCCAGAGCTTGCTTACAATACTATGTATGTATATATATGAGACCCCTGAAGAGCTCCCATAATATAGCGAATTACTTGATTAAAATTAGAAAGTTGATTAAAATTTATTCAAACCGTTGGAAGTAACTAAAGAAAATAAGATTATAAGTTGTATATCTAAAACGAAACCTATGTAGTTGGTGAAAAATCCAATCGTACTTTGCAAATTTATAATATTTCAATTTAAAAACATCATTTGTTGGGAAAATATACTTGTTTGCTCACAGATATAATTTCAGTTTAGTCTACCAATAACGTTCCACTTAAATAATTTTTAAAAAAAATGAAAAAAATGTGTTAATTTTGATTTTTTTTTTTTTTTTTTTTTTTTTTTTTTTTTTCCAATATTAAACTACTGGCTTTCGTGGTCCATGACCTATAGTGGAAAACGTGTGTCTAACGTTGGGAAGAAAAATCTGTGATTTGTAAAAAATAACGATTATTATTTTTCATTCATACTTACTACTTACTTAGCATTGTTCAAAATGCTGCTTTGCGACACGAAATATGACTTGATGCATAGATCAGCTAACAACTAATCAAATGAAATATGAAATGCTTGAAAATTCCCTTTGGTTGTAAAATTACTAATTATTGAAATTCTGACTCCTTTCATCTGGGTTCCAATTCCTTTCTGATCGCTGGCGTATTGAGAAAAACGAAAAGAATTTACTTGCAGTGGATGAAAATAATGCTTTTTCAAACATTGAAATGGAGAAAAATAGGAAAAAAAAAATTGAAGTGCACATTTTTTTTTATATAGTCTTCAGTAGTTATGCATCGATGACAATTTTAGAAACAGGAAAAGAACCCCTCGCCACTATTTGAAGCAGGGTGAGATCCGAAACATTGTGTGAAGGTTTTTTAATTACGATTTAAATTAATTTATTTACTGTAATTAAAACGAATTACAACCTATGATTTAAATTATTCTGAAATCAATAACTTGATATAAATTTCATTCCATTCCCATGCACCCATTCTCAAGTCAATCACAGACAAAAAAATTTTCCCCTTAACATGCAACATCTCCCATCGCCAATTATCGAGAACATTGGAAAGAGACGCGGTGAAATGTGAAAAAATGAATTGCGCAACAGAGTTCATATTTTGGTGACCTTCTTTTGGAGACTGCCCATAGGAAAAAGCATTGATAGAGTGATACAGTGATTTTCATTGTCTAATGTGGGACACACTAATGGACTTGCATGTTTCAAAACCATTGCACATTGTTCTTTGGACTATAAAAAATAGAGATCTGGAAGTTTTTAGACAAAGTAAATATGAGAGGTCTTGGAAAATAAATGAATTCGACGATAACCATATGCAAATCTTGTATATGAGTGAAATGGGAGCAAACATTTCTCGTAAAGAAAATGTATAAAGGATATAAAGTATAAGAATATTTGGAAGCTGATCTTTTTAAAGAACAAACTAATAGAATTTTTTTCATTCTTCTGAATTTTTAATTTGGCGATCTGCGCATAAAAGAAAATTAACTAAGTGAGGGGTCTTTAAAGATACTACCATATTAATTTCTTTTTAAAGAAAAAAAAATGATGTTTATACATTTTGATCTTAAAATAATCTTTAAATGATATTAAAAAAATATCTTAATATTTATTGGGGAGTAATTTAACGTTTAAAGAATATATTTGAGTCAACTATCATATCGTTTGAATTTAAAGAACAAGAATCTAGAAAAGGACGAAAGCTTAATTAAATCAGTATATTTGTAACTTCCTTGCAATGTCTCCTCTTACTTAGCTGTTAGGTCTGTAACGATGTTGACACTAGATCTGGCACCATATGATATGTATCTTCAAATACTACACCCCATCGAGTGTACATTAAATTCTGTGGAATTTAGGCTCTCTCAATACAGCGGATCTATGACTGGGTCAAGTATAGAACCCGTTTCTTTCTTCTACAACCTTCAAAACTGACCACTACTGTTTTATAAGTCTGCTTACTTGAAAATATGTCTATTTATATGAAAAAAAATTAGTTGCAGTTATTTATGCGATGATGTTTACCCAGCTCTTATCAAACTAATTCTGAAAGTGTTTTTTGTGAAAAAGGTTACTTATTTTTAATAAAAAATATACTCAGTAACAAGCAACTATTAATATTTATATAATAGCTCTACTCTCTAGCAGGAATATTACTACAATGAATTGATATTGCAATAAACTTATAAATTTTAATAATTTATTTCAATAAAATGTAAGGGGAAGTTAATAGTATATTTCGAAAATTTTCCACACCACAACTAGAAGAAAGCTGAGAATATTTGTAATTGTAGAGATTAATTATAATTAATTTATAAATAGAGAGAAAATTGCAAAGAAAATATGAGATTTCTTAAGACTATTTTATGATAATTTTAGTTTGTTGTTAATTAGAATTTGTGGTTCATCTTATAACAATCTTCACGATTGATAATTGAGTTCAATCAATCAATCACTGGCTGCAGTTATAAATTCCTTAACATAATTTAAGATTATATAATACTGTAAATGTGTTTCTAGTGGCTCATAATCAACTTCAAACCTTAGATTCTAGTTTAAGAACCCTCGTTTTAAAAAATGATAGTAGATCGAGCAAATCAACACGAATTATTACATAAAGAAGAAACGTTTCATGAGATTTAAACGTTTTACCTATTGATGATAGCTACTACTCTAATTCACTAAATAAATTAATTAGCACGTTTATAATATGGTATATACACTGAAGTGCCACTGAATTATAGATAGCAAGGGCTATGCAAATTGTGCAGCACTGAGCATCATTTATGAGCAAGTGAAGGGAGTCGCTGTGATAACTGCATATATAGCAGGTACTGTGATTATTCTGAATTAGTTGTTGGAATTGCCAGTATGGGTAAACTGCCTGATTTAGATGCCTTCGATCACAAACAAATCGTTAAAAAAATAATAAAAAAAATAACATGAAAGAAGTCTGTTTATTGACACACCAGTTAAAAAATAATAGTAATTCCTAATAAAATATTATTTTTCTTAGTGACAATTCTATATATAATAACGAATGAATAATAATTATTAATTACATACATTAATAACAAAAATAAATATTAACAATATATACCTCTTCATTAGGAAGAGCTTCATTTGCGAAAAAAATAACCGTTTCTTTTTTTTCTACAGGAAATGAACGACATAGAATTTGCTTGATGACCTTATGTCGTTAATAGGAAATCAACGACAAAGCCTCACGAAGCAAAATCGCTTAGTAATAATTGGTTGTAAAAATTTGTGTTTCTGTGCTTAAAACTTCCTCAAAATAAACTTGAATAAAACGAATCTCTGAATACATGCTAGATTCATTTTGTAAAAAAAGACCAAATTGCTTTGATTCTACAACTTTAATATCAGAAAAAAATCAGACGATAAAAACTAATCAATCAGTTAAGCAAACGATAAATTTAAAAACGAAAGAATCAAAAGCTACCTTTATATTTTTAGTGACCAAGGGGAACTTTTAGAACACCTTGTATAACAAAGAACAAAATAATTTATTGTCTTCTATCGACATATATGGTCAACATATTTCTCTTATAAATCAGCCGAGAAAATGCATATTCAATTTCCCCTGTTCTGAAAGGGTTGGTATTGCAGAGAAAATCCTTTCGCCAACGTGAACACTGCGGTCACTTATTCACGATTCAGTTATTCCAGTGACGAATCTACACTCATTTTTTCCAATGAACTCATCCTAATTTCATTATTCATCATCTTAAGACTTAAAAAAATGCATCTCGCAAGCACTTAAATTGGAAAAATTGTGACTAATGCAGGAATATAATTTCCTTTAACTGACTCACATAATTATTATTAATTAGAATTTAATTATCCTCATAGTAGCTGTAATTATTAATGATGTTAACAAAATTATTATTAATCGAATATATCAGGAAAAAGGAATCAAATACTTTCTATGCGTTTTTCTTAATTGTCATTGCCTTATTACTTTTTAATTATATTTGAAAACAACTTCTAAACGAAAACAAATTAAATTATTTCTCAGTATAAGCCATTTTTAAATAAATATAGCGATTGAAAGGAATCGATTTTTCTCTTATTAATTGCATCAATTAAGTGATTTATTTTGATGGTTTTACGATTTTATTCAATTAATGTTTCACCACTAATATTAATCTGAATTAATATATAATCTTCCCCCCTTCCTTTTTTTCCATTTTTATGTCAGTTCTTAATCTTTTTTCACTATTTTTTATTGATATCAGTTTTATTGAGAAATAGTCAGTATAATATTCAGAATTTAAGCTTCCAAAATCAGAGGTTCTGATATTTCAAAAATTAAAATAAGAATTGTACAAATGGATACAACTATATATTAATTTCCTGATTTCAAAGTAATTCTTAATTATAAAAAGTAATTTAATTTCACATTATTGAATTCTATTCACAAATGAAGTATTATTTAATAAATTATAAACATTTTGTAAATACAGCAAAAATACTGATTAGCAAAAACTAAATATCATATTACAATTAATATATCAAATGAACCTGTTAAAAGCAGGATAAACTCTTTAGCATATATTTAACATACATCCTTTATTAACTTGAAATATATAAATTAAATTTAAAAAATTGTTATATAATATTTATTTTTCTTTAACAATATTATTAAAAGCCAAGTTTTCAAATATTATATTGTGCTAAAAGGCATTAAAAATATGTTTAATGTTATATAAATAACAATAATAATGTGCTTAAATGTGTATAATGTAAATTTCTTCCTTTTAACTGAAAATTCTCTTTTGTAATCTTTGTAAAAAATGCGCTTTTCTTAAAATAAATTATTTTCGGCACAGTAACCGAAACAGAAAATATACCTTTTATTTATTTTTCCTTCAGTAAATTTTCAAAAAAAAAAAAAAAAAAAAAAAATTTAATAAGTAATAAGAAGTGCATATCATTATTTTCAATTATTTAATGACAGATTATAATCCAAGAGAACTTTTCTATTAGTTCCAAGATCATTAATTATATATTCGAGTTTTTTTCCCCATCAACTTCATCTAACTTATATTTGATAAATCGCACTGAATAGTCTAACAGGAGAAAGCCATCGTGAAGCATATGGACATCCATTACGAGTTGCCTTTTGAAAACATTTTCCACAAATAATGAGAACAGTATTCGCATATCACAGGGAGAAAACCCTGAAAACATCATCTGAACTAGTTCATCAGTAAAGATATCCATGTGCATGAAAAAAGCAGTAACGTAAAACCCATCCGCCATTATTCGGTAGTAATTTGGATCCATCCTTTGATCTTTTCCCTATAAGAACGCGATTCAGCAATACACCATGGTGAATCCTTACAAACAATTATTGTAAACAAAACTCCAGAAAATTCAGTTTTACAAAGTATCGAATATATAAACCAAAATGTGAAATATTCCATCGAAAATAACAAGATACCTTTTAAATTCAAATTCTGTAGAAGTAAATAAGCCAGTGAATATAATTCAGTCTAAAAAAACTTTCCTTTTGATGATCATAGAATTCCTTATACAGGAAACTATTATAATTCATAATCATTTTTTTTTTTTTTTTTTTTGTTAAAGATAGATACTGTTTGCTTAATAACTTGCATTAAATCTAAAACACCACATTTTTCATATATAATTTAGTAAATAGAGTCATGCTTGAGTTATTTTGAGCAATAATGTTTTATAAACTAAACTATAAACTCAGTGATATGGGCCCATAGGGCGGCCAAGTCTTACAGCGCTCCTATCTGTTTACAGGTGTTTACGATGACACTGGAGTGCGAAGCATATGTCCCGACTCGGTGGTCAACCTAATGTGAAACCCCTAGTGTTTAGTTCCCAAGTATGTTTGGTACTCAGTTTTATCCTCCCATTAACAGATGCTGAATGCTGTATGCTGAATCTGCCTTGCCCAATATGTTTTATATTACATTACAATATATCTAATGTTAAAAATTTTATAGAAGTACACTCTAGCTCCGAAGACTTACACCAGCATAGAAAATAGCTGCCTCTGTCTTGACTCGGTCAAAAATTTTTATGTTGGTAAAATATATACGCGCCTTAACTAAATGCATCTTAATATCTTTGCAATTATGTCTGTACTATGGAATGCTGACAGCTTTGGTGTTAAAGGCATTTTATTGAGCGAAATTGGAAATTCATGTCCTCAATTAACCATAATTTAAAACAATGAAAAAATTTTTAACTTTAGGGTAGTTTACAAACTCTATTGGAGGCGAGTGAAAATTGATGAAAATATAGTCAATACTTTACCAGGATTCAAAGAGACGCTGAAGTTATACACTGATATACTGCAAAAAGATGCATTTGACAACAAGACAGACTTTCACGATTCAAATTACAATTTATTTCTTCCTTTTAATTGAAAAATTGCTAAAAAAATTTTTTTGTTTTGAAATGTCATTGCAACATAATATGAGTATTATGCATACAAACTACTGTCAGCGAATAAATACATCAATGTATTCGTGATCGTAAACATTTTCAACATCAATCATCTATCATGCACTTTTCAGTTATACACTCATTTTATGTTCTTTTCTTAACCGAGTAGATTTATAAAATAATACATAGGTTCTGTTTTTGGAATCGTAATGCTGATTACAGTTAAAATTGTACTTGATGACCCTTTTTCGCTTTTTGGACGTTTCTGAATAGGTTTGAAAAGCTCAAAGTCATTTATGATGGAATAACCTTTCTTTCGAAAATGATAATAACACTAAGATTAATTTCAATAAATCGAACTTGTAGCTGAATAGTGGATATTTTGACTTTCAGTTCAATAATTCCTTAGTTGATATTTCAATGAAGATATTTGTATAGAGTATACAATGTGAGCAGGTTCTAGTCAAATTAGCCGTTAATTACAAAAACTTTGATTCCATAACGAAACCAGTTACTGAATAAAATATTTTTGTTGCATGAAAATATATACTAATATATTAGATTGAGAGAAAAAATGCATTATTTTTTTGTTAGATAGCTGCAATGATAAACATCTCGAAAAGTATCTATCAATTTCAGATTAATGCATATCAGATTATTCACGCGCGCGTTGGAAAGGTGATATTTCGCGTTAAAAACTTTTGCTGTTTTTGTTTGATCAATTGTGTAGTGAGTTACAGAGTGTTAAGCAAAGAAAGAAATCCGGTATTTTTGACTGCTTTTCTTTGATAAATGCAAAAAGGCAAAGCAGGTGGTTGAAATTGTGAATAGTGTTTATGGCCCCGATCCTGTAGGAGCAAAATGCATACAATATTGGTTACGTCAATTTCGTTCAGGTATTTTTGTCACTAAAGATGAACTTTTCACAGATAGGCTCGTCGTCAAAAATGCCGATATATATATGCTTACCATTCACACACACCATTTTTCAGTAAGAAAGAAGTTATTAATATAAAGTACGAAAGTAAAACCTAAAATATTAAATTTAAAATAAGTAATACAGTCTGAACTATGATCCATAGGTATGCTTACCAGATGTCCCGGTTTGGTCGGGACACTCTTGGTTTTCAGACAAAATCCCGGTGTGCTGGAAGGTTTATTTTATGCCCCGGTAAAAATTAAGTATTGCTTTGTAGATGACCAAAAACTTTTACTGAAGGATTATTTAGAATAATTCTTCTACATTCATTTCTGTACTGTCTAGAAACTAGAAGAGTAAAGAACAACTACGAGAATCCAGATGAGAGCAAGACCTAACAGTGTGAAAGAAGAATTTGATGACTTTTATGGGATGCATCGCCATATGATTGGATCTCTTTGAGAATCGTTTTAGAAAGGCTGGACAGTTTTCATGGGTTAATCTAGAGAAAAAAAATGCCGTTGATTAGGGAAATGCCAAAATTTTTGTTGAAATTATTAATAACAGCTTTGATATACCCGATATGATAATACAATGATCAACTGTTAGATGAATTTGTGCTTACTAAGGAGTATTTGCAGTCAAATTGGGAACATGGAAGCAAAAAGAGACTACCAGAGATTTATTTCAAATGAAGAAAAATGGCTCAGATTGTTTGGTCCCTTTAGGGATATTAACATAGCAGCCCAAAATGATCAAGTTTGCTGATTCTATGTTTTCTGCTTACACAGGGCATCTACACCAATTGAGAGAGTATTTCTTTGATCAACAACGCATGGAGATAGGGGTTTGAAGAAGTAAAGTCAAATGCTTGATGACATGTAGAATAAATATCGGATTAGCTTGTGAAGATTTTTACAACAAGATTAAAACCCAAAAAACTCTTTCTTAAAATGTCCTTGCCAATGAAAAGTACATGTAAATATTGTTTCAATTTTTCTTTTTCATTTTCAAAAAGTTTCTTCTTGCTAAAGTAATTTATAAATATTTACATACAAGAAATAAAATTACTAAATTTATGTGCTTGTGTCACACATTTATTATTATCTCTGGTTTCCTAATCAGTAATTATTTATCTATAGCACTCAGAATAAGCTATCCCTTAAAACACTTGAAAAACCCGCCAATAACTGTACCCTTCTTTACCCGTGATGCTGGGAGCATTCCAGAAACCCAGTTGAATGTTCAATCTAGAAGCCTACCAACAGACATTGGAATAACTCCATTATAAGATGCTCATAATGTAAAGCGATTCAATTCATGTTAAAGCAGTCTTACCGTGTTAAACACTAATACGAATCTACTAGTACTATCAAAAATATTGGTTAGTAGGAATATTTTCCTTTGCCACATTATAATCAATTTAGACTGACCACCCACTGATCGCAATTTTTTTCAACAAGTCAAGTTATGTGAATTTATGTTTTTGTATTAATTTTAACAGTAGACATACGATTATCAGAACATATTATGACGTAAATTACCCTCGATATGATAAATGTTGGATAATCTTTAGATTATTTGGATCTTAAAAAAGCAATGCAAAATAGCATTTTTCTTTCATGCTAAGCAAATCTCAGTAAGTATCAATAATTAAGATCTTATATATATATATATCACTAATTAAGTTCATATAATATATGAGAGCATCAATAATTAAGATGTAATTCAAGTTCAGCTTCAAAATTATAAAAAAATTATGATTTAATAAAAATGTGAAGAAAAAGGAATACAAAATTACATTGCATTAGATTTTGCATTAAAAGTAATACATTGTTTCACTGTATACAAATACACAACAATAAAAACAATAAATATTTCATTGAAACCGTTTTAATAATTTATCATTCTAAAAAAATATTAAAAAAAAACCTTCTCTTTAACCTGGTGTGAGTTACTAATCTATATTGTATTAATGATTTTTTTTTATTTGTTAAAATCTTATTTCATTCTTTATTATGTGGTTTTTGTCATGTTACCGTTGGATGCAACCACTCTCTGATTGTTTTATCTACTGCGCAGTAGATGATGCGCAATAGATAATGTTTCAGAAATTTGTTAGCTGTGATAATAGAAATCAAGATTGAATTTTCTGTTGAAAATGAAGAAACTGGGAGGAAATATTCGCGAATTAATCATCTTGTGCAAAGAGTGATTATGATTCAGAGAATAGTGATGAAGAACATGATATTTTTAGTGATGACAGTGAAAGCTATAGTTCTTTAAAATAATTCTTTAAAAAAAATTCATATATGCTTATTTGATTCTTTTAAGAAACCCCAGAAATCGAAGAAGATAATGTAAGCAAATCTATTTAAATGTTAATAATATTCACATACACACAAAAATAATTTTTCTCTTTCTAAATATTAATTTTAATTACTTAGCAGCTGGATATTTGGAGAACATTTTATATGATCTTGAAAAGTAATCAAAAACAGTCACGTTAATAGAAGATTAGTTTTTTAAAGCATTTTAAATTAACCCCAAAACATTTCATTAAAGTCTGCGTGGGAGATAACTTTAAGAAGATTTTGTTTCCAAATTTTATGATCAATCCATTTTTGTATCCAAAAGATAATTTTTATTTTTGATTCAGTCAAATTTTCGTAATTCAAATATGTACTAAATATATTAGTTTGGGGGAAAAGTTATCCATTATTTTTTCGGTAGACGTCTGTAGTGATCGATATCTCGAGAGATATCTATCAAACAATTTCAGATTTATGCTCGTTGGAAAGGTGACATTTGACACTAAAATATCCTCTTGCGGTTTTTTGTTTGATTAATTCAGTTATGAGTACAAGGTTTTAAAAATAGAAGACAACAATCTGAAAATTCGATACATTTTAGTTTTTTTTTTATAATGGCGAAAATGCTAACCAGGAGGCTAAAATTGTGAAAGGTGTTTATCGTCCTATTTATGATTGTAACAACCAGTTACGCACAATTTTGGTTTCGTCGATTCCGTTCGGGTATTTGGATGCTAAAGATGCACCTTGCATGGATACAACATCGTCGAGAATGTCTATAAAATATCAAAAATTATCAAACTTGACAGCATATCAGCAGTCGTAGCTTCGCACAAGACCTAAAAATCTACATGAAAGCTGTTTTAAACCTTTTTACAAAGCGAATCTGAAAGAAGTTACAAAAAGTTCACGTAAAAATAATGGATTTCTTTTTCCCCAACCTAATATATATGTACATTTAGAAATCACTATCTAAAATATTTTTGTTGATATGCTCTAGAACAGTGTTTCCCAACGTGGGGCCCAAGCCTTACAGGAGGGGGGGGGGACAAATTGAAGGGGACTATTCGAAAATGGATTCGATAAGATATATGTCGAAAAATATGTTATTTTAACGTGGTGATATGGTAAATGTATTACATAAATTTAAATAAACGTGTATTTTAGTATACGTTTACTCTATGTCACATTAAAGTAATTTTGACAAATACATTTAGTTTTTAATAAATGTTATATATATTTATTTCAGCCCATATTAAAATGAGTGGTGCAAGTAAGAAAAAAATTCGTCAATATTTGAATATTTGGAGAAATATTTAAAATTTGGGCTCATACCTGTTGTCCATGATGAGCGGTTTCCTTTTTATCTTTTATGCTTGACCAACGAATCAATGAAATGAGGTCATCACGAGGAAGATTTGAAGGCGAATCATAATGATTATATTAATTCAGATTTGAATTAATTTCAAACTTTAAAGAAAAGTTGTGAAAAAAGGACAACGTGGATCATGAGTTGAAACGTGAGCAGTAAAAGTCCCTATTTACTGCTCACGCTTCAACTCATAATCGTATCCTTTATCTAGTTATCAAATTTCCTTATTCATCGCTGAATCTAGGGGAAAAATCATACTATAGGAGATAATTTATTTATAAAACCATCAATATCACGGCATTTCTAAAAACGGTTCTTGTAAAAAGATGATAAAAATGTAAAAGCTATATCACTTAGTAATGGTACTTTTAGCGGAAGAATAGACAAAATGAGAGAAAATATTGAAAAACAGCTTGTTGAAAAGCTGAAAACAAGAAAATTCTCAGTGCAAATGGATGAATCAACTTTGATAGACAGTGAGGCAATATTGATAACTTATGTAAGACATATTGATAAAGGGCATTTTGCTGAAGAAATGTTCTGTATAAAATTAGAAAGCACCACAACCTCAAAGGATATGTATATAATATGCTAAAAAAAACTACTTAGATATCAATAATATACCAATGAAAAATCGTGAGCTGCAGATGATGCTCCTAATATGATGGGCAAGAAAAATAGTTTCTTAAAATTGGTGAAAGATGAGAATCCAGAAATGATTCTTGTGCATTTTGTTATTCACAGGGAAAACTTGGTAGCTAAAAACATCTCGCGAGTTCAAAATGAAGGTCTGTATTCAGTAATAAAGTGTATCAATGCTATTAAATCTAAAGCCAGATATGAAGGATCTCTTCAAGCTATTTTGTAAAGAACAAAATGCAGACCATACGAGATTTTTACTTCACAACTGAAGTAAGATGCATCTCTAAAGGGAACTGCTAGAAAACTTTTGTGGAACTGTTTGATATTTTAAGTGACAAATCTGAAATGAAGTATCTGTTAACAGTCGATGGTAAAACATTTGTGAATTATTTAGCCAATATCTTTGAAAAACTAAATACATTAAATAAACAATTTCAAGGAACAAATAAAATTCTTGTTGATGCAAAAGCGCAGATATTTGGTTTCATTACTCATATTTAGTTATGTCAGAAATATGTTAACAACAAAAACTTTGAACAGTTTCATTGGCTCCAAAAATGTGAAGTAAATGGTACTGCTTTACTTATTATTATCGATCATCTGAAAATTTTATCGGTTGATTTAAAATAAGGATTTTCTAATTTAAAACAAATTGATTTTCCAACATGGATGAGTAGCCAATGTTAGTGAATTTGTCTGGTATATCAAATATTCAGTATCAAGAAGAACTCGCTGAAATGCAGAATAATGAATCAGTTAAAATTTTATTTAATATAAAAGGAGAGATGGCCTGGCTCTGTGAGGAAACAGAAATCAAATATCAAAATTAAACCAAACTTGTAAGAAAACTGTTGTTACTGTTTCCTTCTTCATATTTAGCTGAATGTGGATTTAATGCTGTAAATGATTTACTGGGAAAAAAAAAAGAAAGAAATCGTTTGTATATAACACAACGGGAAAACTTGAGACTGAAGCTAACCAAATTGGAAGCTAACATAAGATATCTGTGCTGCAAGCATCAAACGCAAGGATTAAAAATTTAAGTTATTATAGAAAAATATGTATTAAAATTATTTCGAATTTCATTTTAGTTTTTCATTACGTTTTGAAAATTTACTTACTGTGTTTCGTTCAAAACTTCCTAGTGATTCCTTTCTAAAACCTATCATTTAAGTGAAAAATTCAGTTTTTAAATATTAAAAATCATGTATATGTTACATGGGGAGGGCATAGGAATTTTAGAATGGGTTGGATGGGACATTTCACAAAAAAGGTTGGGAAACACTGCTCTAGAAGCTTAGATACTATGCTATCATTTAAATAGTAAATTTGATCATTTGATGATCATGGATCAAAATTATGGACCCAACTGACCCATCAACGCTTGAAAAAAACGGGTATGAATTGCAAACCTTTTTTAAAATTGTATAAATCTAGCCCAAAAAGCTATTTTCAGTTCACTTAAACAAAACTTTTCCTTAAATAAAATTCACTAAAGCTATCATTACAGTAAATTTAAGAATATTTATTACAGTAAATTTAAGAATATTAGAGCAAGTACACTGATGCAGCTGTAGGTAAGGGGTGGAGTGTCTTGTTCAACAAAAGAATCTCTAGTTCTCGACCTTGATCTGTTGAAGTTGCTTACTGGACATGACTCTTTGCAGAAGCATATTACACTTGAGTGGGGGAGATATTGGAGTCAAATATTTCGCTTGTTGCCCTCTGTGCCAACAGAAGAATATGCCATCTCAGACATTGCCCCATTTTCTGAAAGTTCATTGAAGACGACTCTAAATTCGCTAATTTTATTTGTTTTTATGTTTTATCATCACTATGGGCTACTCGTCAACTAACAGCGGAGATGCCAAAAACGTATGTAAAATAGAAAAAATCAAACTTTTCTAAATTTATAAAATGCATTAAAAAACGTTAGCTAAATTTTATGATACAGTGTATCCATTTATCCAAAATCCTAAGCTATTTCTATACTTTTTGGAGAGATAGCAGCGTGTTGGCGAGTCTGCAAAAACTAGACACCACATAAAGTTCAAACATTTACAGTCAAAATAAAAGCATTTTTTTTTAAATAATGCACTTGACTGAAAAGGAAAATATAAGGAAAATCATTCACGCTCGTATCTAACTGCTTCCTCGATAAGCTAAACAGAGACGCGGAATATCAGCATCTAATGTTTGTAAAGCACCGTTATCGATAAAATGCCATTAAAAACTTTTTATTGTATCTGATAAAATGATGAAGCTGTGTTATCTCAAAACAATGCTTCCATGACTCATCGCCTTAACGGCAACATCATGGTTAATTTTAAGTGCAGATGAGTAAACTAGTAGATGAAGGTCTCTAG
>JAPDSC010131957.1:0-14530 GCA_026290005.1 Latrodectus geometricus | reverse complement strand
ATACGTGTAAAAATTCTGAAGAATGTATGTATAGTTAATTTTTAGTAGTTTTTTCATTAAAAATAAATTCGTTTTTAATGTAATTAATACTAAATAGCAAACTAATAAAGTTGCATTAGCTCACAAAAATTTAAAAACATTTTTTACAAAATTATTTTCCAATATTATACAATTGTTATCCTTCATTAAAATTTGAGTTGCGATTTCATGCGTACCAGATTCGCGCCAAATAAAAATAACAGTGGGTTTGTTTTTGGCCAGAGAGATGAAAAGTTTATTCTTTTATTATAATTAATTTAAGGCATGAAAGCTGCTATATTTGCTGTATTGAATTCTAAAGATAAGTGAACATGGTTTTTTTTTTTTTTTTTTTTTTTTTTTTTTTTTTTTTTTGGATATAATGGAAAAGAAAAACAACAATGCCTTTATCATGAATAATTAATTGATAACTATGATTCATTGTGATGATCGTATTTCGCAAATTTGTAAGAATAATCCTGCGTAGTTAGAGAAAAAGTCGCCTAGATCTGCGCATTTACCCGAAAAAATCAATTAAATTCGCCAACTACGTCAGAACATTCATGTACTTTGTTTTCTGGAAGATTTTAGTGCTATTTTTAGACATTGCAGTTTCTAATACCATTAACTTCGAAATGATAAACCATCTTTATCATTTGTAGGATTTTTACTCCATTAATATTGTCTTATACTTCATAAATGAAAGAAACTAGAAATAATCCTATATTTTGATCATTTATCTTCTGTTTAACATTAATAATTTCCTATTTTACATAAAAATAATATAAATGGAATAAATAATAAGATAAATTTGATGTAAAATAATTTATCATTATCCTAAATTCTATTCATTGCATTCAACAGCGTATATTGCAATTCAATATGATGAATAGAATTTTTAAAAAAATAAAAAAATTAAGTGGATTTACTTTGTATTTGATTAGATTGTAAAATTTAGAATAATAATAAACTGAATAAAATAGTTTTATGAGGTAAATATTTTTATTAAAAAATATCGCAATACTTACATATAAAAAAGCAATTATTTTATATATTTTAAACATCATTTAAATTTGAAAAATGTTTTTTTTTAAGTTTAAGTAAAATTTAAAAATTTATTATACTTAATTATATAATTATTGGAATTTAGAATAATAATAAATTAAATGAAATAGTTTCATAAAATATTTATTTTTATGATAAATATGGCAAAGCTCATGTACAATACTGCCAGATTTTCATTTAAAATATTAATTTAAACCTAATGAATGAATTGAGTTACAAGAATAATTTAAAATAGTAAAATTGAACTAAATATCAAATATATGTAGGAAATGTGAGGATAAATGTGCGATATTTTTTAATAGTTTGTTTTTCGTCATCACAGTTGAGTTTCATATCTAATTTTCCTTTTAATTAATTTTCTTTTTGATTTATTCTGTGTGACACTGATTATTATAATATATTCTAAAATATTTGTGTAACCTTTCTTTCGGATTCAATCGTTTTATTATTAATTCATAAAATACATTTTTAAATAGATAATGAATTTTCTAGTTCATTTCAGCCGTCCTCTGGTAGCAACTCTGGATTATACTATAAACATTTTGTTTGGCATTATTAATAATATGATGAAGGTTCATATTCTTCACAAATAATTTGTTTCTGGTTCAGGTATTTATAAACTAAAATGTTAATTACATTATAATTTCATAAACTGAATGTATAACATCTTTGTATGTAGATAGCCAAATATCGAAAATTTTATATAAGTTCTTAAATATCCAATTCGTATTTCTTTAACTTCAGATGATTTTACAGAAATAGCAAATCATAATCACTAATGAAAAGGCATGAAGCTTAGAAAATTCTAACCACTGTTTGAAGGAAGCATAAATATTGTGTTTACCTGCTACAATTCATTTATAATCAGGATCCAATATAAGATTTTTAAACAAAGAGCTCTGTATTATACGAAAGTCAGGTGAATCTAAAGGTTGTGGGCCACGAGACCCTGTTGTGTCACAGTTTATTCTCTGTTTAAATCTATTATTGCACAAATATTTTTATACTGTTTTTTATTTCTAGCTTAAAATTATTTATATTGTAAAATAGTTGCATTGTAATTTAATAACTGATTTAAAAAGCAAATGAAATATATTTTAATTTTTCTATTAATTTTTAAATATAAACCAACTATTTTTAATTTTTTTAACTGATTTTTTTATCATTTTATTTAGTATATCACAGCATAAATTTCTCTATAGATTACTACCTTTTACATTTTTATAAAAAGACAAAAAGAATTAAATAACAAATTTAACTGTAACAAACATCTGCAGTTAAATTTATTTTATCTTGTTCTTACAAAATAGGTGAAAATGGACGTTTTACAATTAAATGTTACGATTTTAATTTCTGTTATTTTTAATTTACCGATTTTCTTACATGAAAATCATTTTTAATTTTTGTCAGAATTTCAAAATATCATTCAAGTAAAAAATATTACTTTGAAAATATTACTTTTATTGAATAAGAAACAATATAAGTATACTCAGTTGCTAAAAAGTAATCTAAACAAAACAAAGAAGTCCAAATTTAGTAAGGTAATTTTAATGCTATTTCTCAAAAAGTCAATCTTATTAATTATTTGTTTGCCGTTTTTGACATTATGATTATAAACAGAAAATAATTTACATAAGATAAAATAATTTATAAACATATAAATACTAGAGTAAGCACGAATTCTTAATTTCTTCGATTCGATATGTTTCGAATTTTGTATTACCTCACTAAAATTTCTAGCATTTCTTGTGCTTGAATTAGTTTAATAATACAGGAGAAAAATTGGCGATATCTTTTGGTTAAATTTAAAACAGGCCTGGGAAATTCTAAAAACTGGTCGAATTTGAATTATTTATTTTAATAAAAATATTCCTATCTTAAATAGTTGACTCAGAGTTATGCTAATCACCAACATAGAAATTAACGATTTTAAATTCCTACTTAGCTTACTTTAAATTTTTCTCATTGCTCATGATCCTACTTTTCTACACATTCGCAATAAATCAAACTAGAAAATACGATGACTTCATCTATGATTGCTATTTTCACCGATATAGATATCGTAGTTCTTGATTATGGTGAGGGTCAGATAATGGGTAGTTGGTTTCCAGCGTGAGAAAAACCAACAATTTTAAGAAATTTTAAGATTTCACTAGATACCGCCTAAATAAAATAAGATATTTCACTTGTGTACAGAAATAAATAAATAGATTTAATTAAGCACTTTAGTTGAATGAGGATTTCAAAATAAAATTTCCAAAGTACTTATTAATCTACTTAGATTATTTACATATTTTTATTATTTATTCTTAAATTTTAAGTCGCAATTTTAATAAATATTTGTGACATGCGTTAACGGAATACCTTGTCCATTATCATAAATAGTTTAACCTATTTCAATACATGACATACCTCTTATTTGGTATAATTGTTTGTATAAATTACATAAACTATGTGTCTCATGTGTCAGATTTTATGTACATCAGAATGAGCGTTAAATAGCAACTGTTAAATTTTTACCTGTTGAAAATAACACATGCATTTATTTTATAACTTATGTTAGAGCAATAATAAAAGTTCGATTCAAGAAATTGATCAAACTAATTGTTATATTAAAATTTATTTTCGCTCTCATTGTATGAGAATTTATTCTAACATCAATTATGTTTTAAATGAGGTTTTTTTTTTTTGTTGTCAGAATTTATAAATTTTGTTTGTTATGAATTGAAAAATTTATTCAAGATATTCCGAAATAAGAAAATAAAGAAAAAAAGCGATTTCAAAATTTATCATTTTCAGTTTGGTTTGTCCCTTTCTTTTTCCCTCGCTTTCACTTTTTTCTAATTCGATGATATAATTCTATTATTGTACACCAAAATCTCTTCGTGAATACTAAAAAAAATTTCCAACCACAGATTAATAATAAAAAAAACCAGCAAATGAATAAAAAAAAAGTGCATCATTCGTTCTACTGCAAATAGGTGTCCTAAATGCCGCATGGCTCGTGACGTCATGCTCCATGAGCAACTGACGTCATTTAGATCGGAGGATGACTCATCAGGCTGTTGACGCAAGGGACCGGTGCGAATGGAAAAGAAGAGAAACATTCACAACACAGATAACCGTGGTTTGCGAGGCGCACGCTTTAAGGCCTCCGGAAAAACAACTTCGTAGAGATTTTAGATTTAGGATTTCTCAGTACAATTCTTCCATTATAGCTGCACTTCTCCAAGAAGCCCTCATTTCTACAGGTACGTTTCTTAAATTTTTATTTATTAATGTATTTTTAATTCCAATCGCATACGAACTTTAGTTTTCAGAAATAACCGTATGCTCGTTTCTTTTAGTGACGTAATCAGGAAACAAATAATTCTTAAGCATTTAATTTCTTCGAAAAAATATATATCTTGTTTTTTATTAAATTGAATTCATAAAATAAATTCTGGTATTAAATTGTCAGTATTCTTTTGAATAGTAACTCTTTTCATGATTAATAAAATTTAGAATTCAAAATTTAATTGAAAAATATAATTCTTAAAAATTAAGCAATATTCTTTTATTTTGATTTTATTTAAGTAAATTTGCTCACTGTTAGAATTTTCTTAGCTTATTTAATATAAAAAATGTTAAATAACAATTTTCTTTTCAGTGAAACTTAATTTCTTTCTAATTTATGTGAAATCAAACAATTCTTTTATTAGTTTGGTGAACGTGATTTCTATTTTCAATTTTTTTTTAATGAACATAATGTCTATAAATGGAATGTATGATTGTGTTTAGATTTGGTTATGAAAAGAATTACTGCAATTTAAATAAGTAGAGTGTTATTTGCGATTTTAAAATTCTGTTGCTAATTGGATATTTTGTTTTTTTCTGAATTATGTTAAATCTGTAACTTCGAATTATTCTTTGTGAACTAAAAAATTACATTATCAATATATTTTGAAATATAAAAATAATCATAATTATTTTCTGTAAAAAATGACAAATTTAAAATTATTTAAAATTATTTTGATCAAAAGCATACAGTTCAAATGCGCCAGAGAATTTTAAACAGTGAAAATTAATAATTTTTCTATTTATTTCATAATAAATATGCTTTTAAAATATTTGTTTATTAATTTTCCACTTAGGAGTAAATACTAATATTTCATAATAATATTTAATAATTATTTACATCCTGAATTTTTTAAAGTTTTTTTAATTTAATTATTTTAAATATTCAAACTTTAAAGTTTTGTTCAAATTTATTGCATAATATTTATTTTTAAATTAAATGTCTTTAAATAATATTAATTTAAATGAAAAAGTTTAAAGTTACCTTGTCTCTTAAAATTAATTAATTAAACATTTTCTTCTACATTTAAAAATTTTCAATTGTATTTAAGATTGTCCCAAAGTTATTAACAAAAGACAGTATCCGACAAATAAAAATATTTAATTTTTTTTTATATGTAAATTTTTTTTTACGTAAAATTAGCAAACGCAGTGAATAATTAAGACGCAAGTTCAGTTGACAGTGAATAATAGAAAGTTATGATTCATTGATGATCTTGGGTTTCGCAAGTAGGGGGAGTAATGACATGTCTGGTTGAGAGCCAAAAGATTGCCTTTTTGCGCATCGGAACTTAATTAAAAAAGAATCTAAAAATATCTGTTCAGCGGAAATAATTTTTTGTTTTTCTATCGATTCTGTATCACTTATTCTTAATGCAATTAGTGTTAATAAAATTGCTTGTACCTTTAAAATTAAGATTTTTTCATGTAATTTAATGTGTTATAAATAAATGAAATACATAGCTAAAAATAAAAAATTTAAATTAAACGTTTAAGAATCAATCTGACTAAAAAGAAAAAATATTTAAATTGTCGTTTGGACACATTAATATAATCCCAAAACAAATATTTTTGAAAATCTTTACATTGTTATAAAATTGATTTTTACCTTCGTAAATAGTTTACTTAGTTAAAAAGGATTTATAGATTTTGTTTCCTCTGGAAAACTGTGTGGATAAATTTCGAGTATGCAATACATTAATAATAACAATAGTAATCACACTCTTTCTATTTCTATTTCTTCAGGCATTAAAAAGAGCGGAAATATGTTCTATTTTTAAAACAATAGAAATGTAACAATTCAATGTTTTTGCAACAATAGAGTTTAACAAGCTTTGGTTTGTTTCGCTCTATTGTTACGAAAAAGTGCGAAGCGCACAAATAAAATTTTTGTTGCATTAATTTTTCTGAAAACTCTACAGTTGCATTTGAAATGTTTAGACTTTCAGCACTCCAGCTATAGATTGTGGAATTATAAAAATAAATTAATCTTTTGAAAAAAAAATATTTATAACTCAAAACAATTCGGTTATTTTTTAGTAATTATAACTTTGTATGATTTATTTCTTGTTCTTAGTTATCATTGTTTGCAGGGTCGGTTCCAGAGTAAGGCAAACCGGACTATGCCAAGAATGGTTAATTTCAGAGGCACAAAATTGGCAAATTAAAAACGTAAAACCATTTTGCTTATACACAGGTGGCAAAAGTTTGGAACTGGCCCTTATTGTTTCCAATGCTAAGCAATGCATGTGCGCCTATTATAAGGTAAATATCCCAAATGTAGAGGTATAGCATTTAAAGTTAAAATTTTAGCTACACATATCGTTACAATTCCTTAGCACTGAGTTTTGCATATCTACTAAATCAAAATTATTATTTAATCAAAAAATGAATTATTTTTCTTACATTTTATGGAACTTTTCATAGTAGCAGTTTTCATTAAAATTTATTAATATTTTAAGTTTCATCTTAGAGTTAATTGTGAGATTATATTTAATTCGTGTTTTGAAATATTTTTTGATAAATATGGTATTATATATATATACAAAGGTAATGGACAAAAATTGAATATAGTACGATTGAATGAAATGAAGTAATTTTTTATAACATGGCGAAAATGTAGGTTTCTAAAAATCATGCTAGTAAAAAAATACATAATTTTATAATGAATATTTTACATTATTTTATAGCGCATGTGTATACTTAAATTGTGAATATAATTATCGAAATGCAATATATATTAGCATAATTATAGAAATTCAAAATTAAAATTGTAAGTCACTAATGTATAAATGTCTACTTTAAATACATTCTTTTCTTACTTTGAAATTTATTTACTTATTTTTGTTTCACGATAGAAAATTTTAATGTTTTTTATGTGCACATATATGTATATATATGTATTACTCGATGTGATATTTTAAAGGTTTTTTTGATTATTTTGAATTTTTTCGATTTTGTCATGATTTGCTAGATAAAATGTAATGTCAATTAATCTATTGTCTGATAATGAAGCTTCTTTTGCCTACATAATGTTTACATTGCCAAAACATTATTTATTTATTGTTTGCATTTATATTAACCTTTTTTAATACTAACATCGCGTGTGGAGAAACCATTTCATTTTTTCTTGCTGCATGTTAATTTAATGAGAATTTTATATATCACGCGTTGTATATAAAATGATTTTCATCTAATATTGAAAGCAGTATGTACTGGTATAATCGTACATTTAATATTTAATTTTAAGAAAAAATCAAATACCCTATAAAAACGTGATATTCGTTTCGCATCGAATCTTTTAACTCCACCTGTCTGTTTCTTTTGAGGTCATTTCATGACTCAACGTTAGTTCAAGCTTCGCTTTCCATCGTTAAGCCTAGGTGTTGAAAAAAAAAAACTACTTCCAGCTTCCCGTTATGCAGTTTTCTACCTCAATCGAGAAAAAATAGTTTTCCTTAGCCGAAAAGGCCTTGTCTGAAGGAATTGCTCACTTGGAAGTTAAGCAAGGACGTTTTGGCAGCAGCTCCGAACTCTGACTCATCGAGTGTTGCCAACCTCGAAATACTAAAACGGTGATTTGAAAAGGCCTTGTTTTATATTTCTTATTTTATCTTTTGCAGAAAAAAAAGGAAAAAGAAATAAAATACTTCGTAAATAAAAGAACAGGTAATTCTCGTTTCTGTTTGATGGAAAATGAAGCATCTGTGCCAATTCAACGCGTGATTTGTTTTGTTATTGTTCTTTCGGAAAATATATTCGTTTTGATTTTCAACTTATTATCGTAATCGTTTGTTACACACAAGCTAAAATGCCTTTCCGTGTTCGTTAAACGCAGTTTTTATAAAAATTAGCATATATTAACTAACATTTTTGAGTTTATTTATTGAATGGCGTTTAACATCTTTTTAGATGTTCTTATGCATGTATTTTAAAACAAATTTCTGTTTGTTTGCTTGTAATGCAAAATAAAGAATACATATTCTTCCTTATTTATAATAATTAGAAATGAATAATAATATTCTCTTGTGTAATTATTGTAAATAAGGAAAGAATATATATTCTTATATCCAAGGAAATGTTTTTTCTTTTTATGTTTATTTTTAATATATATAAGAGAAAAAAAATATTTTCCCTAAAAATATTAAAATTAAACTTTTTTATTGTTGAAGTTTTCCTGAATTTTATTAAAATTGCATTGTAAAATGCAAATATTAATAAAAAGAAATTGATTCTTGTATAAATATCAAAATAATAGACGAATAATTTCAAACTAACAATAAACTACTGTAGTATAGATATAATTTTATATTACGAGTGATTATTAATGATAATATTTTTAAAACATCGCTGATTTTGATAAGATCGTGCCGTTTTATTTGCTTTAAGCTTTAAATTTCAGAGTAACTGACAATAAAAATGTGTAGAAAAACATATTAGATAATATACTTTTCATGTGTCATATTCTGTAAAGAAATCATTGCTAATTAATATATTTTATATTGATTCACTTCATCAGTAATGGTATCTAACTCTATATTGTTTAAAATATTTATCTTTGAACAAAAATACTTTTATTTTCTTTATATAATATAGCGTTTGAGTAATAAATTAAAATTACTAATATAATTCTGAAAGATTTTAAGTTTTAGAAATTGGAAGACTTTCTTTTGTGATCTGTACTTTATTATATTTATATTTTTCATTTAACAAAGTTGAAGTGTTTTAGAACAATATAACATCTGTTAAAACCAGTTTGCACATTAAATTTCCATAAGAATTTTTTCATCAATTTAAAAGGTATAAAATTTATGTAATACTGAATTTTTAAACTTGCAAAATTTTTCTTATTTTAAAACTGAAATCAAAAAGCACATTTCTTTTTTAACTTATTTACAGTTTACAATAAATTTCAGCTTTCGAATTGGATAATGAAATTTTGTCATTTCGTTCTTAATGTTCTTCCAAAATTATAAAATTTTTTTAATTAATCCTCAAAATATTAGCAATTTTCATTCCACCATTTTTTTTAACCTGGCTAATTTTCAAAGATGACTTCGAGAATATGACTTTGAAGAGGAAGAAGGGAGGGTTTGAGTCAGAAAAACGCAGATGGTTCACACGTGGGATCAGCGGAAGTCAGATAGCCCACTTCCGCCCAACCCGGGCTCCCTGACAGAAGGAAGGGTAGTGAGGTGAGGGTTAAAAACTAAAGAACTTCCGTCGTCCGTTGTGTCGCGAAACCAAGGACTGTGTGTTCTCAATCAAAAAGTTGTCATTGACCGTTGTTTGCATTGATCTGTATCATTTTACTTTTCCGGGGTTGCAGAGACTAAACACATGTCAAAAGTGGCAAAGTTCGCTCGATATTTGGAAGTAGGAGAGCTTATCTCTAATATTTGAAAACATTACTCGGATGGAAGAACTATCGTACTGTTCCGTTTTATTAATTTTTTAAAAAATGCTTTAATATGAAAAGATGCTTATATATCAAATAAACATTATATGCTTGATTTATTCAGCACTAAGAAAATGATGAAAAGTCCTAAATTTTCATTATTTTTTAATTTTAATTTCTAAATTATTTGTGAATCGAATTTTATGTGTTTGGCATTATTAATTTTTATTTATGAAATTTAAAGTCTTACGAAGTTATTTTTAATTTTTTAAAAAAGAAAACTTCGAAAATATTTTTAACTTAGAACCTCGCAGATAAATGAAATATGTAGCTCAGAGATATAAATTCGGCTTATCTTAAAAATCTTTAAAGAAAGTTAACTTTAATGAATTGCGTCACACACATATATGGGAAACTGATTTTGGCCTAATTAGCTCTGGGGCAACTCCATGGTTGTAATTCACTTCAGTTTATAGATAGCAATAAATCTCATAAGAACAGGAAAACCGTTGCTTTGCAATTATAGTCTCAGTTTTAAAATTAAATATTTTTAAGTTGTAATTTTCTTTCTAAATTGTTTCTTTTGCGGTTTTACGAAGCAAACTATTTCACCAATTAATAAAATATTCGATCAACAATAAAATTATATATTTTAACTCTAAATTGTAGGATATTGAAATTATTTGCAATTACTAATTAGGTAAATAATGATGAAATTGTCACTGACTAAATTGACTTCTTTTCAGACTGCTGCACCTCTAGAATGTCTGGAGGAGTAGATGTACAACTGCCAGGCGACACGATCCTTTCAGATCACCACGTTCGGCGAAGACCCCAACTTCTTTACCTCAACTCTAGCAGGGGCGTAAATCACCGGCGGCGCCCTTCCAAGTCCTTGCCGCACCAACAAGAAAACTTGAAGATCGTATCTGCCTCCGAACTGGACACTGCCCTGAGGCAGGGCGCGGGCTCCATGCCCCTTGTTCTCGACTGCCGACCCACTTTCGCCTTCGGAAAGGGGCATGTGTCCGGAGCGGTTTCACTCAGGTGCTCGGACCGCATCAGCAGGAGAAGGCTGCAACTGGGGCGGCTGGGGCTATGCGACCTTGTCTCGGACCAGGACGCCAAGGAAAAACTGCAGGCTTGCCGGGGGTCGGAGGTGGTCGTCTACGACGATGGGACGTCTGACGCTGACCAAGTCACCGATGATCATCCACTATCCCCGGTCATCGCCTCCATCAGGGATATGGGAGCTAAGCCTGTCCTTTTGAGAGGTGAGATCGCTTAGTTTCCATGATTTTTTTTTAAATGAAAGGATGGATAAAATGAAAATTTAAACTAGTATTTCTTTACTATAATTTGTATTTATTTAATTCATAAAAATTAATTGTTCTTTTAGTTGTAACGAGTCAAAATTTGGTGATTATGTTAGTTTTATTTTCATTATGGGTGCTGCATTGCAGGGACAATATATTTTTGTTTTTGTTAACAAATAGATTGTATATGTGATCTTATCAATTTATCTTATAATTTCTAAGGTTTAGTTAAAGCATTGCAAATTTAAATGACTCAGTTCAATATCATTTCTTTTTTTTTTTCTTTTTTTTGTGCTAACCTATAATTTATCTTTGCATTTAAAATCGCTTTGTTTTAAAATATTATACTTAAAAAGAGATTAAAATCATTTTTTTCTATTTTCGTGTTTGAGTTTTAAGTAATATAGAATTGAAAACATAACTTAGACTTCTTAATAAATAAAAAATTCTCTTTTAGCTTTTAAACTATTAAAAAAAATTTCTGCTCTGGGAAAAATATATTTTTGCTATTGTAAAATTTCTTTCTAATATTTAGTAGTTTTATTATTCCCCCCTTTACTTTTAAGAATTAGATCTATTAATATTTGTGTCAACGCGCAGTTAATTCTTAAGTTTTAAAGCTCTGTTCAGTGAAGTTCCAGATCTGAGAACTCAGTATTTTCCCACGCTGTTTTATTTTTACGATTATTACATACCAAGTTCAGAAAGCACATTACAATCACAAAACTGATCTAAAGTCGCCTCACCCATGTCGTTATTTTTGAGAACATAAAAACGATAAAAAAAAAAAGACTTCGTTTTCTCATCTACAAAGAAATATCTACGTCTAAGCTACGCGCCGTGCATTTCTTACAAGAGAAGGGTTTGAGAAAGGTCGAGTCGTTTGGCCTTTCGCTCCGCCTTAGTTTTCTAAAATAAAGGATTGTGTCCGCTACCCCAGGGCAAGCAGTAGTAAAATAAAGGATTGTGTCCGCTACCCCAGGGCAAGCCAGCTGTCCCGTTTGATAATTGAAATTCGAAAAAAAAAACAAAACCGCATCCGCGTCACTGGGGTGATCGGAATGTTGGGTGGGGAATTCCCAAACTCCTTCTTCAAGGTCGCCGACTGGATCTGGAAGATGTTGGAGGAAGGTAGAGAAACCATATTTACAGGTGAACCGCGAAGGTTCAAGGCTGGTGGAGCATTTTGGATCCTAAGAGGAGAACAGTTTAAATATATCGCCTACTGGTGGATTTTTTTCTCAACTGACTCACAAGTGAATAAACCCAAATGGACTGAATCATCCAACCTCCCCAAAACCAGAGATCGTCTGAAACTCGGTAAAATGCCTACGTTGAGGGGCGTGGATGATTTTTTTTTACTCCCTTAAAACACAGGAGTTTATGGTGTATTGATTGGAATGGATATGCGTTAGTCATTTAGGAATGGATGATGAAGTGGCTTTTAATGGGTAGGGATCGGCGCGCGGAGTATCTGCCTGGTGGGTGAAATCCCTGTTTCCGTATGTCTTCAAACGCACGTCATGTTTGTGCATGAGACACGCTTCCTTTCATGGGTGAGAGTTGCGTTCCACGTGAGGTTACGACAGCACCACAAGTGTTGACTGGACGTTTCTAAGAATTTTACTACTTTTGTATTAAACTTCGAAAAACAATTTTTTTTTAAGAAAACGACTTTTTGTTAGTATTTGATATTTTTATAAAGAATAACGGAAAATGATAATCTCTGTTTTAAAATTATCTGCACACTTAATAAAAACAATATCCGTACTCGTAAAGGCATTCTGGAATTTGTTGCGAAAATTCTCTTTTTCTTGTATGAAAATAATCTATTCTTTTCATTTGTTACAGTTAAAAAGAACTTGGAAGGAACATTTATTCGTGTGTTATATTACTACTGAAATATAACTAAGCTTTTTAGTGAAGAATACTGTTGTCACTTCAAATTTTTTTTAAAATCTAATAACCATAATTGAATTGCCACTCTTTTTACAAAACTTTCTATGGAAAGACAAATTTCATTCTATGCGGACATACTGGCATAATACCCCGGAAGATGATTGCAAATAGTTAAAGCTCCATAATGATTAGCTTCACAGTTCAAAATTGTTTGCCTTTTGTTTTGAACATTTGAAAAACTCTCGAGCACACATACTTACAAATTTTTCTTAGAAAATGGAAGTACGATATTCATATCTTCAATAACGATCAAATTTTAATTGAAATTTTTTCCGATTATTTACTTTACCACTAAGGAAAGTTGCGCGCTTAGTTTTTTATTTTTTATGAAGGTTTTCATGAGTCTGGTATAGTAAGACCGAGCTTTTTAAGGAGGAGAAAACTTCGGATAAATATCGGGGATCTAAATTCTTAGATCCATAAAAAGTGATTTTAAATAAGAAATTACTGGATGGGAAATGTTAAGTTCATAATTAAGTCTCACAAATTGATGAAGGAGATCCATGTAAAACATGCTCTATATTCATTTTAAGGATTACATCTTAAAATCAATTCAATAAATTTATTTAAAATGTTCGCATTTACTGACTGATCTGTTTTCAGTAACATGGACCATTCAAAGCGATAATTATAAAACCGTGATTTAAAAGTTGATTTTCTGTCAAAAAAATCTCTTTTTTATAATGTATTAAATGCATTATCTTCAAGATTTGCTGTGATTCCCCCCCCCTCCCCACTTTTATGGACCTTTGGGACTGAGTCAATTGTATCGAATAACGAGTCGATCCCTCCTAAGGTCCATTCGGAACCTAGGATTGCGGGGGAGTGTCGCGTTTAATCGGGGGAGGAGGAATGGCTCATTTCTGGACAAATTCGTAGCATATTCGTTCCGAAATCTCCGCTTTCTCGTTATCGGCTTGTTTGTCCTTTCGTAAGGGTTTGTAGAGCGGGTGGAGGGGTGGTCTTAGGTGAGGACACTGATATCCGGGGTGGGGGTGGTGTTGTGTGTGATTCATGGCATGAGTGGGTCCGTGAATCATGGGGCACCCTCTATTACGTCACATGGTCTGTCACTCGACTTTCGACGTCCCCCTATTTCTGCCCTCATTGTCAATTGTAAAAGCAGGTGGCCTCTGACTAACTGCACTTCTCTCCATCGTTTTTACCTTGTCGCTAATAAAAGGGGGGATTATGGATCAAGGGTTAATTTAAATAGAACACTAATTTAATTACGATTCTCTCACCCCTTCTTGAAAGGGTTCAACACGTGGTAAATTCACTTTAATGTACTGTTGTGTTCGGAGAGTAAGAGTTGAGATAAATTCGGCGAGTAATTAAATATTACCTATTTTACTTTTTAACATGTCATTATACATGACATCTTAAAATAATTTGAGGAGTTTTTTAATGTTTATTCTTTCCTTTCTTTGATTTTTTT
>JAPDSC010131940.1:0-19385 GCA_026290005.1 Latrodectus geometricus | reverse complement strand
GTTTCTATTTCAATTTCCCCAATATATTGTCAAAGGTTTAAATGTCACATATTTCCAGAAAAATTACATAAGAATAAAAATTTTCAAGATAAGAAAGAATTAAAATTATCATTGTGTCTATACAACCATTTTCGCCTGTTCGCAAAATCTTGAGTTCTTGGAAATTAAAGATTAGTGAAAACAATCGTCAACTGTAAATTTATCAGGTCGGCTTTCTATAGAACGGTGATTTGAATTTCCGCATCCTAATCACTCTTTTTAAATACCGATCTGCAAAAAACTTTTTGATTTAATATCAAAAAAATTTGATTGAACAGATGTGATTAATTCAAAATTTTAATTTAAAAATAAAAGTTTTAATAATTTCCTCAACTCGTAGGCAATAGATTAAAATTTCAAAAGCAAAGTATGCTGCATTTATTATTGAGTTATATTAAATGCAAAAATATACATTATGTAAAAGTTAACTGCAATACCGATTTAAGGAAAATAATTTTTTCTTTAATAAATAGCATTTCAGTACATAATAACAAACATGCTCTTCTTTAGTAATTATGTTTTAACTATAACATAATCTTTTATATACATCGATAGTATGAAAAAGTCGTACTTCACATAACGTTTACAAGGTACAATATGTATTATTAGGTTCGCTAGGCAATAATACGAAATGTACTTCATTTTAAATTTTGAAAATTAAATATTTTTGCATTCTGGAATAAAGAGCTTCAACATGATTTTTACAAGAGTAAAGATTAGTTGTTTAAATATCGAACATTTTAATTAATTTTATGATGAAATAATAAACAGATTTATTATCCTTAATTATTTCGTATGCGCTGAGGAAATCAGATTTTATTTGTATAGGAAAGACTTTTGATTGATATTTAATTACCTTCTCTGAAGAAAACATTGTTTAGCAAATTATACACATTTTTGTCTTTATTTCTATTTCTTTTCTTAAACAGTTTCGGATTCCGTTTTCCTCCAGCAATCTAAAACATTTACGATATATGAACAAGACAAAATTATTATGTGCACCATCTGCCACTTCTGGTAGACTTTCACACACATTTTGGTAGAAGTTAATTTACTTTTCGAAAAAAAAAAATTATTTTACAAACATTTTCTTTATTTAAAATATGTGGAAAATATTGAGTATTTTATTTTTAGTAAAGTTAAGTAGTGGGAATTTTCTTCAAGATGATGGTGTTGTTGACAAAAATTTTGTATGGAAAATTGATCACAGTGTCAACTGGAAGAATTTCATGGCAGACGCTGAAACATTTAGCAGCAGAATTATGCAATATGTTGAGCCGCGATTGCTAAAACTTCTTCTATCTGTAAATGTAAGCGATCAGTGTGCAAAAAGTGTGAGGGCTTATATAGAAGGAATAAAAAAATGGCAACCATGGGCCGTTCAGAGTAAGTATATACAACTTTTTCCAATATTTAAACTTTTCAGATTTCATTTTATACAATTATGAGTAGTAATCACTCCCTAATGTTGATTTAACTCACACAATTAGGGCAATAAACCTGTAGGTTAGGTAGTTGGCATTACATTTAACCCCCAATCTGGAGTATCCGTCTCCCGATATAATCACCGTTGTCCCGATATACTCCCATGCACTGGGTACACATTTAAGTCACTTCGACGACATGTATGAGTTACATTGGGACTATTATTTCCCACTGATCGACACAAAGGTGAAATCATACTTTTACTTGAATAAGATTTTAAACAGCACTAAATTCCTTACAATTTAGAAGTTAAAAAAATATTGCTTTATATATTTAGTGATTGATGCGAGAGCCCAAATGCCTGGTGGGTTTGTACTGGGAAACAAATAGAATTCTAGTTAGGTTTATGA
The DNA here is from genome assembly GCA_026290005.1 of Latrodectus geometricus. Taxonomy (NCBI): domain Eukaryota; kingdom Metazoa; phylum Arthropoda; class Arachnida; order Araneae; family Theridiidae; genus Latrodectus; species Latrodectus geometricus. The sequence goes on along the minus strand of JAPDSC010131940.1, from coordinate 17,511 downwards.
ATAGATGGTATTTTATGTGGTAGAAACAAGGAGAGAAAATAATTTCCATATTAGTATTAGTTTTGAAACAAGGACATTTTTAACGTAGGATTTCACTGATTCTTTTTATTATTATGTTTTGCAAAATATATTTGTGTATTGTTAAGCAAATCTTTATAGGTATTGTCTTCTATCTTTAAAAGTTACAGTTTAAACATTTTGTTTTATATATTTAGTGGTTGATGCAACAGCCCGAATACCAGGTGGATTTTTAATGGGAAGCAAAGTAGATTTCGGATCTTTTGAAGAATGCTTAGCAGTTAAAAAAGAAGGACATGGAAAAGAGCTATCATTTCAAGGACAATTTTGCATGCTTGGATACAAATCCCCATTGCTTGCTCCAATGCACCTTAAAACACCACACGGGAAGTACTATATTGAAGCTTATGGACAACCTCCTGATTGGGTAACGTACATCCCTATTTTTCAAAGATGCTTCTGCATATCAAATATAAATATTTTTAGTTAATTTTTAAGTCATAATGTAAGTCTTAGTAAAAATATTTATATTTAATATAAGTGTCAGAATAAAAAGGTTTCTTCCTAAAAGAAATTTCATAAAATATTAAAATTGAAGAAAAAAAGTTCTTCGATATCAATTTAATATCAAAAATTTAAAAAAAAAGATTATATTAAAAATGTTAAAAAATAATGAATAACTCAGTAAAATACTTATATTTAAAATAATGTCTTATGTCTTAACACAATGTCTATTAACATTTTTTAAGTTTTTTAAATATCTTTTCTGTTGTATAAGTTTATACTCCTTCTTTAATTAATGTCTAAAAGAAATACAAAAGAAGATTATTGTAGTTTTTAAAAAAGACATTTATCGTCAGCAATGAATATTTAATAGATCTATATTGAGAGAAAGGGAACTAATTTAATAACATTCCATTTACTGAAGAAAAGTCAAATCTTTAATCTAATTATCTATCAAAATTTCCCCCAAGATTGAATTTAAAATGAACATCAGACTGCATTCAAATTTATAATTGGACATTGTATTTAACTAATTTCTAAAATAGAAAATGTCTTACTTCTACATTTTAATTACCCCGATTTTATATTAAAAGCAAATTGAATCTTAATTAATGCAAATTTTAATTCAATAAAAAGTTTCTTATCCCGGAAAGTATACCATTTTGTAATTTTGCACAGTTCAACGTGGGAGATATTTATTGTATATTATCTCCTTCTAAAATTGTCATTTATGGCTAATTAGAGAATATATGTATATTTACTGCATCGAATTCTTTTATCCACTGATTGGTTTCATAAAGGGTAAATTAATAAGTTAAACACATGCAATGTTTAATGTATAATTTTAAAATCTAAATAGATAAAATACGTCACATTAAGAGTAAAAAAAATAGCATTTCTAGTAAAAGGAATGATATTTTACTTTCGGATATTAATGCATAATCACAATAATGTTTGATTAATTTAGCATTAAAACTACTGTAAAGTAATAGGCTATATCGAATTCAGTGTTGACTACTATTCCACGGAGAGTAGTTTTTAATGACAATATAAATTTTTTTGATTTTTAATGTATCATATATTTAAAGATAATAGTGATTTTAAGGTATTTAACAATCAACTATTTTTTTTTCTTTTTTTATGAAATTGGAAATTGTTGATTTTTTGTCTCGTCGATTTTTCGAATATTTGAATGATTCTTCACAATTCTTTATATGCAATAATTTTAAGAATTACGGATCATGAATATGAAATTATTACTTTCACATTATTTTTATTCCTCTGTTTTTTAAATGTTTATCTGCAAAATAGACATGGAAATCATTAATTGTGCATGTAATTTAATATGTATATATATTTGCAGATTCAAAAAGCCTTTTCACTATTCAATAAATTTATTTGTAAAAAATAATTTATAACTTTATAAATTAAATTTAATATTTTGTAAACTCCTTCACAATGAAAATTTTAACGACATTTGGTTTACTTTTTACTAGAATTTTACATGATTCTTTTATTTCTATATTATGATGTCATAAATAATGATCTCTTCAAATAAAATTTGCTTTGTAGTTATCTTCTACTTGTTAAGTCCTTTCTTGACAAACGCCCATAAAATTACTATAAGATTCGTGGCTGCATTGTTCTCAGGCAATAACAATGCTTAAATATTTTTTGCTTTCAAAAATTTTCTAATCATCATTACTTAATCATTCAATCAATTATTATGGATATGAGACAATATCCCAGAATTTTTATATATTGCTCTTGTTTTAAAGTTCTTTCCACCAAGTACAGACGACATGGACCGTTTGTAGAAAACACACTCCACACCAGAACTTGTGTGGAAAGTTTCAGTCTGTGCTGTACATTCATTATTCAATTCATTTCCTGTTATTATATGGATATATTCACTGCACACATCAAAAATTTCAAACATAAATTCATCACTAAAACTCGCCTGGAATTTAATGAAATTTTAATAAAGTAGTTAAGCTGTTGTAGAACAAAAAAATCGATTTATAAACAAAATTATTTCAAACTTAACTTAGGAAGATTTCATTTACTAGTAATAATTTAAACTGAATTAAGAGATTTAAGGAACAAATATATTGGATTTTTTGCTTCTGTCAATTATTTTCTTACATATTTTCTACACTTTTAGCGTAGAAATTCTTGACTTAATCATTTTAGGCTTAATTATGGTTTTTTTTCAGAGGTCGTCTTGCGAGTAATCTGACATGAGCCAAAATTCTTCTTACTGATCTTGAGACAGTATTTAATCCTTCTTGCTTTATTCAAACACTCATTTTTTTTTATGTAAGTCTTTGACTTTGGAGAGACAAATACGTCAATTTGGCATTACTTCTTGGAGTTAAAATTGGTTTGGTACCATATTTTTCTACTCTAGTTTGAGAATTAAAGCCTTTTTCTTGAAAAGCATTTTTAATCCAACTCACTAATTTTTGAACTATATTCATTTTTATAGCAATTTCTAGTTGATTATAGTTCTAATAATAAAAGCTGAACTTGACCCAGTTTTGCTCGGAGAGACAAAACCATCTTCTTACCCATAATAAAAAAAATATATTTTTTATTTTTAATCGATCTTGTAATAGTAATCGACCTTGTTAAACAATTTTTTTTGCGTGATCATGTATCCCATAGTAGTTATTCTGAATTAAAGATTTAAAATTATATTAATAAAATTTTTTTGATATTTGTTCTTATTTTCATAACACAAATACTGACATATTATATATAAAATCTGTTCATTAGTTATTTAACGAAACAAAATATATATTCTCTGGATTTACATTTCTACAATTTATAAAAATAGGAACGTGGAAAAAAAAATAACACAAACCATAATTATTCAGAATAATGTGATATTAATAGGCAAGTGTAATGATTACTTAAACTGTAGTATCCTGTATTACTGTGACATATTAATTTACTTTTATCTGGAAATTTGTAAATGAGTACTGTTTATATCGCTATAACTGATAATATTTTAACGCAACTGAATTATAAGTGATGTACAATCCATCGCTAATTCTAAGTAATATTTTTTTAACTAACTTCACGTGAGAGGTTAGAGAAAAATTCAATGACATTTAAAATAATAAACATTTAAATTAAAAATGAAATAAAGTTATAAACAATTTTCTTCTTTAATGTAAAACTGTAAGAACGTTATACATGTAATATGCAAATTATATCTAAGTTATAGTATATTTAGCAATGCTAAAAATATTAAATAATGGTATGCAGTTAATGTGCACTTTATTATTCGTTGAAGAATGTGAACATTATATGAAAATATAAGCCATTACATGTTCTAATAATTTTATATATCGCACTTTTTGTTAATGTATAGTTTTTCAGTCTCGTGTTTTAAATATAAAATTTTAAATATATTTCTTATATCATTTGTAGTTCTTTCAAAGTGATTTTTGGGTGATTCATTGTAAACTTAAATTCTCGATAATTTCTAATTATACGATAACTCAACTATTTAAGGAACCAACATTATGTTTTAAGATTTAAATATTAACAAAAATGACTTGAAACTTGTATTAAGTCGGCAAATTTACCTGTTACACTGGTATATTGACAATGCTGGGGAAGAAAAGAAAAGAAAAGAAAAAAAAAACTAATGTTTCCACTTTTTTATTCACAAATATGTTGTTTGAAAAACCGGTTGTCCTGCGCTGAACTAGACACCATAGTCCTGCGAGCGTAAGTGGGTTCCCCTAAAAACACTCTTGTCCCCCCATCGGTGTTGCCATGGGTAACAAGAACTTCGCGCTTTCTGGTTATTTGTGTATAGGTCTAGATTTATTAAAGAAAATATTACTGCGGTGTTTCATAAAAACCATTGTTAACAAAAGGAGGCAGTGAGAACTGTGGTGAAAAGCAGTTGAACGAAACAGGAAAATTTTAAAATATGTATAAATGTGTCATATTTTGTAAAATAAAGAAGAACAGATTAAAAGTGTCTTATGATTTAATAAAATATACAAATGGATATACTTTGTTCACTTATAATATTTTATATGTATTTTTATTTCTTTTTTTATTTTACTTATTTTTGCCTTCTGTTAAATGAATTTGGCCAGAGGAAATAAGATAGAAGACTCACTCATCACTATTAATATATATATTACTATTTATCGAATAGAGTGTATATAATTAAATGATTACAATATTCTTGCTGACTAATAAGAGAGAGATATAATTCTGATTTTGGAGTAAAAAGAACCTTCCAGTATGAGTTGTCAGGTCATCACCTACAGTCTTATTATTAAACAATATTGGACTCTATCGGAGTCACTCCATGTTAAAAATGGCGCGTGTGTCATACAGGAAATGGGATTTTTGATAATGGGCGTAACTTCAAACAGCAGCTTGTATTTCCAGTATCAAGAATTTTGGATGTTTTAAAACAAATGTACAGTAGCTCTACTTGAGATCACTTCGGAATGATGAAAACTCAACAGTAATATCGAGAACTCTGCTAAACGAGAAAAGCCTGGAGACTGGTTTCAATCTTGTGATGACTGAGGTGGCTCTTAAAGAAACGTAGCCGAGGGAAAGTCCATCGATACAATGAAGGAGGATTTTTCTAGCGGATAGCAGTGGACATTTTGGGAACCCTAATACGGTCTTCAAATGGCAAAAATTACATTCGAATTGTCAAGGACTACTTTACTAAGTGGTATGAAGAGCTTTCAATCTCCAATCAAGAAGCGACCACAGTAGTAGAAGTTCTGGTACAGCACTGGGTTTCAAGATTAAGCATACCCTTTCAAATTCATACAGATCAAGGAATGAACTTTGCTCTGAAATACAATACATAATTTCATTTTGTGTGTACTTTTATAGTAGTTTAAAGCATTATATATGATCGTAAAATTATATATATATGTGTGTGTGTGAATGTATGTTTGTCTGCATATTTTTATTTATAACTTCTTACTTTAATATTTAATTAGTATTTATAGATCAATGACATCATTTTTTTTTAAATTAGTTGGCTATGTACAACTCTTATTTTGATTGCTCAAGATAAATATAATTCTACTTTTATTTATTTTTATTCTTAGTTCTTCTTAGATTTATTATTATTCTTAGTTCTTAATCGAATGTCTTTAACTGAATAACATTTTACATTTTTCCTTAATTGGATTATGTTTCGTTTTACAAAGTAGTTTATAAATGTTTTGAAAATTTTTGAAAATATTCAATGTATTATATTTAATTAGAGCCTTGAAGTTTCATGAAAATAAAGTCAAATAATGTACTCTTACCTTAAGCTTGTAAATAATTTTTATCATTTACTTGTGAATTTAGAAAAAAATTGGGACGATGTAAACGAGAAACTTTAAACGAGAATCTTACAATTATGTAAAAGGGAGACAGACATTTTTTTATTTTCAAAGGAAAGGTAAAGTTAATAAATTCTCAAAAAATGGCAATTCAAAAGAATACTTTCTAATAGGAAATTCACTATATTCTAATAATTAAGAGCTTCTTCTTATTTAAATTTATACCTTCAACTAATTAAATGTTGGTAATATATTTTTAAGTTATGTTTCTTATGATTATTCGTCTTATATAGCTTTCGTCAATGCATTTCTACAAATTTAAGATAAAATTATCATAAACTTACAGTGCTTTAATTTCACCTGAGTTGAAAACTACACGTGAATTTATTAGATTGAATTTACATGCAGATGAAAAAAAAATAAATTAAGATTATTTAAGTTTCTTATTGCTTTCTTTGTATTGGTGTGCTTCTAATTTCAGATTCTTAGTAAACTGAAAGAACAAGGTGGCTTGATGAGAAGTTTTGGTCTCTGGCTCGGCACTTGCATTCCATCAACTTGTTCCAGACAAGATATTCATAATATATTTTCAAATAGTAAGTAGCACTATTGTATTATACAATCAGCAAAAGATAAAAATTCATCAAAATTAAACTTCAATTAATTATATTTGCTTAACTCTGTGTGCACTTTTTCATTGTAATTAGGAGAATTTTATTTGTTTCATTTCTACCTAAGTAACAGAAACTTTTGCGTTGATTTATTTGTTTACCAAGTATTTTGTAGAGTCCTTTATCAAATGCAAATAGAATATTATAATTTAACTAACATAATCTAAGAAATTATCTACCTATTTTTTTATTGTAAGTGACAAATTTTATTTGATTCATGATATAATTTGTATATTATTAAAATACAGTTTATATATTTGGATGTATCAATATGTTCTGATTATTCTTGCTTTATTAAGAGATTTTTTTACAATTTTATACATACTGTGATTCTTAATTTTGATGTTTAATTTGAGTGATATTTAAACAAAATTAAAGGCACAAAATTTAAAATATTCTAAATAAAATATTTAAATATATGGAAAAAACTACATTTAAATCTAAAAATAAAATAAAGGCTGATAATTTACAAAGTTTTTTTAAGTTTTAAGTTTTGAAATTGCGTTTGTGAGAAAAGTCAGCAATCCATATTTATTATAGGGATTTTAAATCATAGAACTTTAATAATTTATATAATAACTTATATCTATTAGTACATTTTGCGAGTCTAATGCAGTATAACTTATTGTCTTTTATGCAATTTGTGATTAAAAATTGCTGTAAACGGTCAAGTGTATCGTCTTTGTTGTTCATCTTACAAAAGCTTGAATTAGCTCAGATCTAATGCTTTCAGTCCTTACAAAATAAATAACCATACAATTCATACAATTGCCACAATACATTAAAGATTAAATTTGAGGAGTGTCGAGTCTTCAAGTTTTATTATATTAGATATAATTATCAATGAAACATTCCGATCAACAGAAACAAAGTTTACCAAGTTGCTTCCAAAATTAATAGTTAGAAAAAATATCAAATAAAATAATAATACAAATGATCTTCCACATCCAGGCTTATAAATCAGATTATGAATGTAACTACTGAGGTGAACATTATTTGAACGCGTGGTTTTTCGTATCTCCAATGATCTAGAAATGACAAATATGATCGTGGCAAGTTAAATTAGAAAATATTTTAAAGTTCTAAATATGTATGTGAAATAACGTAAGATTATTATGAGCTATAAAAGTACTACCTGTAAATGGATAAAATAAACTATTATCTAAAATATAAGACGTTTGAAAAGAAGAAAAAAAATTTCAGATTAAAATCAAGTGTTCCTTTAATGTGGTGAAATGAAAGAAATAACTGCTAAAAAATAATCAATAAGTATGTTTAAAGTGGGAAAAGGATTTTATAACCTGCGATACTACTTGACAAAATATTATTTTTCAGTTGAGGATATACTCTGTTTGAAGGAACCGATTTGCAATAATTAATACTGATATCACTTACCCATTCATCTTGGAATTATTTTCAACGAATATATGAATGATAATCAGTGATGGTGTGAAGAACTTTTATGTAAATTTAAAAATATGATCTGCAGCGAATGCCGGAAAAACTTTACCCTATTTATTTACAACAAATGCTTGATTTATGAAGGTTGAAACTTTAAATTCCTGTTAGGCTTAAATCCTCGCTACTAATTTAAATCCTCTAAGAATTCATTTGAGGCAAAAAAAAAATAATAAATAATAAGATTTTATACTGCGGTAGACAATATTTCTGAGTTTCCTAGATAGCATGTATAGTTTTTTGGCTCTTCAAGACAATACATGAAGATGTCATAATGATTTTGTATAAACATTTTACCCAGTTAACGTAGATTAATATGACAATATTTATAAATCTGTGTTCAGAAACGTGATTTATTCAATGCAAAATAGTGCATTTGATGTTATTCACAAAAATAGTACATCAACATTTTTGTAGTTATGTAAAAACTAATTTTAGCTTATTACACTTTAATTCAAATTCTTTAAAAGAAAAATTTTGAAATTGACATAAATCTTGTAAAATACATAAAATTTAAATCTTTTCCAAATGCATTTCTACAATAAGCTTTGACATGTAATAAGTTTTATTTCATGTTTTCAATTTCATATAGTTTCGAGACCATATGCATCATTGGTATCTGTAACTGACTGTCAAGTGGATATCCCAAAAGAATTTCCAAAATCTGCTAAAATTGCATGGTAACTTATAATTTTGTTATAGAAATTCTTTATATACAACACTTTTAAAATGTAATCAAACAAATGAAAAGTACTTTTTTATAAAATGGTAGTTCGTTGCTACGGAAAAAATATTTATGTTGTTAAAGTGTTTCAAATATTCTTAATTTCAAAAAGGTTATGAACATTAAAATATATTAAGTGTTTAGAATAAGCTCAAGAATATTTTTAGAAAAAACTTTTTAATGTACACAAAATATCATTCTTAACTTCATATATAATTTTTATATATGTTTGCAGCTATATATATATATATATATATATATTGACACAGCAAACGATGTAATTAACGCAGTTTAAGTTAATTGGTTTTCCTGTCTCAGTTCAATAGTTAAAAATAGTCTTAGCTACTATTCCTCATATGTTCAGCTCAATCAATTCATCAAAAGAGAAAAAAGAACTTATGTGCTAGGAAAGAGAATTTATTTTAAGTGAAAACATTGCGATTTTGATAAATTTTACACGAAGCGATGAAATTTTAAAAATCTAAATGCATGGAAATTAACAAATATTTTCATGTGCAAATTACAAGTATTGAATAGTAATTATATTAAATGCTTTAAAGGATAATTAATCTTGTATTTAATATTTTTTAACAAAAGACAACGTTTTATTGACCCTAATTAGTCCTTTTACCCTTTTAAGTCATTAAAACGTGCATACAGTTGCATTAGATTTTTTGAAACAACGCATCATTTCCAAGCAATTAAGATAATTTTAAATTTCTGATTTAGTAATATTCTTCTAAGATTATTTGTTATTAAATTAAAAAAAAATCATTTGTATCTACTTTGTATAGACAGCTTAAATTATGCATTATAACTCCCAATATCCGAGTCCTATTTCATTTTTCTAGTTTCGCATTATTAATAAATTTATATAATATCGTTGATACTTTTGCAGCAACTGTCGTTTCTAATAATATTAGCAACTTAGTTCAGTTTGGCATTGATATAATTTGAAATTACAAAAATAACTGAAATCTCAAATAAACTTTTAGTGTAGATAATCTTGATGATTAAAAGTTTTTCAAGTGAGTTTCATATGTCTAAGAGATAGAGAAAAAATACCTGAAAATGTTTCAGAAACTCCTAATATTAGAAATTCAATTCCTCAGTAAAAATATATAGTATAGATTTATAAATTAATATTTAACAGGAAAAGTTAGTTTTTATGAATTTACTTAGATAAATTTTTTAAAGATCATTGCAATCAAAAATAGAAATCGTGAGATAAAAAAAAATTAGTTCTGTACCGCAAAAATACGATGGCAGTTACTTTACCTTAATTGTACTAAACAATTTGCACAATTAAACAAATATCTTACATTTTATTAAAATCATTTTTAAATGCATAGAAAAATTAATATTTATTGCTTCTAAATAATAAAACTAAATAATGACATTGTCAGTGCTAAACCTATCAGTAAAAACAGTATGAAAAAGAAATACAATTTTAAGTATCAAAATATTATTATTATTAAGGAATTTGCAAAAGGGTAAATATCTCCTGCTTAGTTTAATTATTTATTAAAATATTATAATAGTAATGAATTAGATAAGTTGGACTCAATGTGTTCTAGTACGTTCTTCATGGAACAAATGATTTGGAGTTCAATTCCAGCCATTGCAGAAAAACTGGAGTTGGATGACTTTGTTGGTTTCTGCAAGCATGTCTATTTTAGACCTTTACACTTCACACTTTCCAAGACTAATTAATATGTACAAAAAATTAAAATATTTCAAAATTTAGTGTCATCTTTTGACAATCATAAATTGTAGCCAATAGTTTTGTTGCAAACCCTATAAACAGAAACCAATTGATGTAGAATCAGTCTTTAATTGTAATTTAATTAATATGAATAAATCATTTATAGAGGTATTGGAAATTTAATGTTTCATAACTTGTTAGTTACGAATATTAAAAATGCATTCTGGGAATTTTTTCGAAAATTATGATAAGTAATACATTTTTATATAAAGTTAACTCATAATACCTTCTTAATGTATTTAAAAGAAAGCATGATTGTTTAATATCCATTGACTATGTAAAATTAAAACCAAATAATTACTTATTTATCTTAAATCAATATGTTTAATAAGGATAATATGTGTGTGAGTTATATTTGTTAATAATGTAATATTGCTTTTTAATATTCCGATCATTTGTACAGGAAGACTTATATTAAAGGGCATCAAATTGTAGTTTAGCAATCCAAAAATTACTAATTCCATCGAATTTTTTTTTAAAAATTTAGAAACGAGCTAAAATAAAAAAAATTATATTTAAAGTATTTTAAATTTATTTAAAAATGTTATTTAAATTTTTTGTAACAATCATTAATTTCCCCAAAACTTCTTTAAAAGTTATAAATATTCCAATTATATTCCTTAGATATTAGATTTGCTAATTTACAGTTATGTACAATTAGAATTTATCATGCAATATACATAAATTGTTTCAATCATAGCATCTTATATGGTTTTATATCTTATTGATTATTGCTGATCATTTCTTATAAATAACCAACAAAATAATTTTTTTATATACTTCTGAATACATGAAAAGTTCTACCATGTTTTTGATTAATTTTGAACAATAATTTAAAACTGCAAATCTTTTTGGAAATTGTGTACCGAATATTTAATTTATAAATAATATAAATGTTTGATAACAATTTGTTGCATTAAATTAATGACTATGCTTGTTTTATTAGCTGTATTCTTTTAGTATTATCTGGAATATGTACTCTTGGCACTATATATGACATAAGGAGCAGAAATTCTTCCAAAGATAAAGAAATAAGTGAAAGTAAGATACTATTAATACGTTTTGAAGCACTATATTAGTTGCCTTTAAATTTCAAACAGAGTTTGAATATTCAAATTAAGGTGGTTTAATTTTTTTTATAAATTTTATGGATTAAATAAATTTTTTATATCTGATACAAATCTTATTTCTTTTTAAAATGAAAAGAATAAGAATTAGATTTCAAAATTAGAGTTTTCTACCTAACATGTCTAATTCGAAGTTTGCTTGTGCAGAGGTGGGATTATATTCTTGTGTACTTATAAATTTTTACAATATAAATTACATATCATTCTTATCAAAAGCAATATGCTCCAGAATGAATCATCTTAACTATCAGGACCTATTTATAAGCACAATAAACAAGGTTTATTTTCTCTTGAACAAAATTTTGTTTTCGGCAATTCTAAAAAATGTTTTGCTGGAAGAGTAAAAACTGATTATTGGGTTTAATCTCTTTCATTCTGATAACTTCATCAAATAAAAATATTAATAATTACTAACGTTTTTTATAATTATTTTTTTACAAAATTATTATAAAAATGTTTTCTATAATATTTTAATTACAAAATTATTATAAAAAAGCTTACAATTATTTGTTTATTACAAAATTATTATAATAATGTTAAAAATGCAAAAATTAGAAGAAATAACTGGACTAAGAATCTATTAATTGCTGTTATAATGAATAGATATTTATTGTAATCATTATTTGTACGTATGAATATGATTTATTAAAAGATATTAATATATTTTGGACACAAAGCTTTTATTTTTTAAAATATAATGTATATTTTTTTTATTTCTAATGACGGCCATCTTTGAGCAAGTAAGTACATTAGCCCATTTGCCGATACATGACCAGAAACTGCTACTCATTTTATCGTTACCCGGTGGGCATCTGTGAACCAAGTCACGGAGTTACGAGTAGCATCGCCCAAGCCACACCACCACAAACACGTTTATAGGGCGGGCCACATTCATTCATAATCTGAGGAAAGGACAAGAGAGAAAGAGAAAATACATCCATGCCCTAGCCAGGATACGAACCCAGGTCCTACTCATCCATAGTCAATTACGCTAACCACTATATACGTTGGGGGGCCAATTTCTTATACTTTAATCTGGAAAAAAAATCTTATTACATGTCATAAGTTGTCTAAAATAATGTAATGAGAGTTTGACGATGCTAAAGATTTCTTCAAAAAACTGTTCTGCAAAATAATAATGTTTTTCTATTATTTTGCCATTGATCAAATGACAGCTGAATGAATAAAAGTTTAGTACATTGTTATTTTTGGGATGCATCTTTATATCCTATCCTGATTTCAACTTTCAATATGAGTGAAATTATTTAGTTTATTTTAAAATTTGTTAATATATTTTTATTATAATTACATGGTTGATTTACATTGATAAAAATGAATTTGTCAACAATTTAATCCAATATGTATTTTGCATTTTTTATAAATAAAAAATATAAAATTTAAAGTTGTTCCTTTTTTTGGTATCTTTTATTACACCAAAACTTATTTAAATACATTTAATCTCAATTTTAACTTTATATATGAATATTTTCTATTTCAAATAATCATTTTTATCTTAAATAACATGAAAAATTTATTTTAAAATCATGTATGATTTTTTCATAGCGTTTACCTCCCTGGAAATATAGCAATATTTATTATAATATAGTTAAAATTTCCTTTAATGTGAATTGAATACTGGTTTCTTTTAATTATCTTATTATTATTCTTGATTTATGAAATATTATAATTTTAATTTACATAGTTCGTTACAGAATGCTTTCCTTCTATAATTTTATTTTTTAAACTACATATAAAATAACAGATTTTTCAGTTCCATTAATAGAAGAGATTATGTTGAAAGATATTCAGTTTCATGAACAAAATTTTAAATAGAACTAAATTTATTTTAATGGTTTATTTATTCATGTCACTTCATTTGTATTTTTAAAATTTAATTTCTCATAATGGATTAAATTCAATTTTCATAATGAACGTTATTTTTTCTAGATTTTCTTATAAAACAGTTGAAAGCTTTCTCAATATATGCCAATACTGAAAAATTGTTTGAAACAACTACCAGAAAATCTCCTCTAGATTTTTTACTTGGAATCAGAATACTACTCTATTTATGGGTTTTAACAAGTCATTCATTTATATTTCCTGAATATTGGAAAGAGTTAAAATATGGTAAGGGATTTTAGTAGCAATAATATAGGTGAGGTATTTAAATTTTAAAGATATGTGCTATGGGCTTAATATATATAAAATTTTCATTGCAAGCTCTTATTTCTAGAATGCATACATTTCTATTTTTAGAGTAAATTCATCGTTTAATTCTGTAAAAGTATTTTAACTATTGCTATTATAGCGTTGGAGATAATTTTCAATATTCAAGTGTATGATATTTGAGGTGGTTAGATTATTTTGATTTCTACATAAAAAAAATATATATTTGTCCAGAATTTATATACACACTCTGTATCTAATATTTCCTTCCTGCATTTATCTTAGATGTATAAAAATAATACAATATGTCGTGAGTAATAATTTTAATTAAAATTTTAAGATATCTTTGATGCAGCTTGCTTTCATTGGAAGAATCACCGCTATTTTTCTTATCATATATTATGAATAAATGCTTTCATGAACATTTTTCTTAGTGAAATATTGATTAAATGCTCCAAAATATTAATTTAATATGTTCTTTTAAATTATTTAATGTTACTAAGTGTTTTGAAAAATGCTATTAATATTTAAGAATGCATTTGGATTTCTCAATGTCGATTTAGTCTACAACAAAATCAGTGTTAATTTTACAAATCAATTAAAGATTACTTGTGACGTTAATTAACTTGATTTCTATTAATTAGGACTGTAATACACTTGAAAAAAGAAATCTTATAGAGATTATGGTGTCCATGGTTATATATATATATTTTTTTGATTTTGATCATAATTACTTGGACTCGGCTTCTTTTGTGAACATGATACATTTTTGTTTTAACATCTCTTTTCCTAATTTTGTTTTCTTTTGAAGCCAAAACTTTAAATCAGCTTTAACAATTTAATGATTTTTAATCACACATTCTTATTACAGAACATTTTACACTAAATAAAAGGTATCATCGGCGGAATGAAAGAAAAGATTTTTCCTTAGAGAATGTCTTCTTAATAAGAAACAATATTTCGCATCCATTTTACTTCTAACGCATTTCTTGACATTTTTTGTATACAATATAAAATTATTTGGTGTAGAAAAATTTTAGTTATATTTTTTATTATTAATAATTTTTTCAGGCTATTTAAAATATCTCTAGAACATACAAGATCATTTACATTTACTTTTTTTTATAATGATATTTCTTATTTATTTCACTATACATGACAAATAAACCTTTAAACACACAATAAATTAATAAAGGCAATTATATTTTTGGTGCATTCGTATTATATAATTTGTTTGATGATGATCTTACAGATTTATTGTTAACTTTATTTAATCTAGAAATTTTATTGAATTATTTTATTATAAATATGATAGTTATATTAACTTTTAATCCCTTCAAATTTACTCACTTATATTTGTAATCTATTATAATATTGAAATGTAATAAAACAATAAATTTTTAAGAAATATCTCACCAAAAAAATATAATTGAAGAAACTTATATTTTATTAAAAACATTTAAACAATTCAAATAAAATTTATGTACTATAAGCAAACAGTTTTATTGTATGTTTATAATAAACTACATTTTATTAATAAAATAAATGCATTGCTATTGTAGCTGAACATTTTTAAAAATTTATTATTTATGATAATTAAATGGAAATTAGATTGCAAATTTAGTTTATAAGAGTGAAAAATAATATTTCAAAACGAGAAGAATTTGAGAAAAAATATATGTTCCTATAAAAATAATTATGATTTGACTATAATATCAAGATTATCATCATACTTGAATAGTATTTTATTAATGTTTGTTGAAAAGTTCTTAATAATATAAAATCATAGAGCAACAATAAAGTTATTGGTTTGTTAATTCATTTTCCTATTAATTTAATACCTTAACCATTATGTTTGTTGAGGGAATATCTTGTTTACATAAGAATTATTCTAATTTCTTTCTCAGTTTTTAAAAGAACACTTCTATTAATCATAAGTGCAGATCCGCAACTTTAATTAATACTAGAAAGTATTTGAAGCCCATTAATAAAATTGGGTTACTTTTCTGAATTTAATTGTGTTACTATTTTTCATGTTTATCAAATTATCTTAAACCTGTTTAAGGTTCACTTGGAGAATTGCTGAAATTGAAAGATAACAACTTGATAATTTATGATAATCCATTATTAGGCATGGAGTGGTTTTGTGTAGTGAGGTAAAGTCTTGATTTCTTTTACTTTACATTAAAATTATAAAAAAAATATTTATGTAATAGTATAAAAAGAAATAAAATTCTAGTACTGTAAATTCTACATGCTACTGGTTTTATTATTTTTATTATAACCATTTTTCATTCTATTTCATGAATATAATTCTACAGGAACAAATTTCATGTAGAAAAAAACTATATCAGTTCAAATATAAGGAGTACATAAATAAATAAATAATTTACATTTTAAAGTACATAAATAATTTCACAATGTTAACATACATAAATAATAGTATATATTAATTATTATGAATCATTTGATTATAATTATTTTTATACAATTCATTCTTTTCAAAATTAATTATGAAAATAAAACTTTTCATAATTTATTGAAATAGATTTTAAATTTAATTTTACTATACTAATGATATTAAAATATTTAAATTCAAAAATTTAGTTTTATAAGGAAACTTTTTCAAACATGATGATTTAATGATTATTTTAAATCAAAATTTTTATACCAGAAAATTTGCTTCCTGTTGAAATTAATTAATGATATATAATTATATATATATATATATATATATATATGCATTACTATTGCAATTCTTTTTTATAAGAAATAACTTACTGCAATGTTTATTTTTCACAGTGGATTTTTGTTGGTATTTTCGATGCTGAAGAAACTGGAGAAAGATAATGGAAAAGTTGATCTTATAAAATTTTTCTTTCATAAATATTTTAGGTAATTTTATTTTTGCTATTGTTTTTGAATAAATATTTCCAACTTCATAAATACTTATGAGTTTAAGCTTTTTTATGGGAAATTTATCTTTACTGTATTATTTATAAAGATGATGTGAAGCAGATTTGACTTTAAATTTAACAATGTGTTATTTGTGCGTTCACTTTTTTTGTACCAAATAAAAAATGAGAGAATGTTCACAAACGCAAAATGTGAAAATTTTACTGTGGTAGCAAAATATTATCATGTTTAGTTTAACTGATTGAAGTGAAACATATTTTAAAAATATGTTGAAATTAGAATGCAATTTTGACTTCAATGAAAAACCAAATCCTTTAGAATAATAAACATAAAGTATTTATTTCTTAACAAACATTTTTTAAAAATTCTAAAGTAATAAAGCTATTTAAAATAAAGGGTTTAAATTTTTTCTATTCAATAAACAATACTTAAAAATTCAGATTCTACAGATGATAGAAATTATAAAACATGAAGAAGTTATTTAAACTGCAAATTTTTCTCTTTCATTTTTAGAAGGTTTAAAATCCTGACTCATTTTATGATTTTTTTTAATCTTAATTGGTAAAAACGACTAGTACATAATGTGTTATTATAATTTCTATTTGTAAGAAGTAGATATAAATACATATAAAATTTGTCAATATTATAAATTCGAGCACAATCTGGGTTTGATTATATTTCCAAAAAGAATTAATTTTGTTCTTAAGTTATGATGATAGTATTTTATAACTTTATTGAACGGCAGGAATTACAAAGCGAAAAAATGGATTTTATTTCAACTACATGTTTAGTTTACGAGTGATAACAATTTGCAGGAATTAACAATTTGTTG
>JAPDSC010131936.1:1488459-1502937 GCA_026290005.1 Latrodectus geometricus | reverse complement strand
ATGAGAAATGTTGCACCAGTGCCCACTTCAGCTCATATCAACCCCAAGTATTTCGTGCACCCAGCTTTGGATTTGTGCACTCATGTGTTTGTGAGGCAGGATGCAGTAAAACCTCCGTTGACTCGTCCATATGATGGTCCTTATCAAGTGCTTAAACGGCTAAATAAAACGTACACTCTCCTCATCAAAGGAAAAGAATCCGTCATCAATGTCGACCGTCTAAAACCAGCATTTTTAATGTCTGAAACCCCTGAATCTTCAGTCCCTGTTCCCAGTGCTACCCAAGCTTCCACGAACTCTCCGAAAGTGACGCCTGTTCCTGTGGTTCAAGACTCAGCTGTAAACGAAGAACCCCCTGTGCAAACTACGCGTTCCGGCAGAAGAGTTCGTTTCAACCCACGATATCTCTAACTCCTCGTGCCTTAGGCACTTTGGGGGGGAGTAATGTGGTGAAATACTTCTGCTCGGAAGTTGGCAACGGCAGCTAGAAAAATTTTCTATCTGAAGATTGACAACACCAATCTCCTCGGAATCATACCGCACGAGGAACAACAGAGCAGTTCACGTTTTTTCCCGACGATGTGAAAGAACGAGCTCAGAAACCAGTTCTCTCTCAGAGATTTTGTGTTGGCGACGTTTTGCCATTTTTCATAAAATTTAATAATAAAATTTAGTTAAGTTTAAATATATGGTGTGCATAGATATTATTTAATAAATGATACACATACACCATAACGGTGCTTTGAACAGTGCACGTTACATTTCTGGTGTGTTACGACCCGTGGCTCTACCCTTTATTCGGGCCCTGCGAAACCCTACGTTTCAGCAGGATAATGCCGGAGCGCATTTTGCCGGTATTGTACGGACCTTCCTTGATACGGAACATGATCGGCTGTTGCTCTGGCCAGCACGTTCTCCAGATCTTTCACCAATAGAAAACGTCTGGTCAATGGTTGCCGAGCGACTGCTCGTCACCAAACGCCAGTCACTACGGTTGATGATCTGTGGCATCGTGTTGAAGCTGCATGGGCATCTGTACCTGTTTATGCAATCCAATCTCTGTTTGACTCAATGCCCAGGCGTATAACTGCTGTTATTACTGCCAGAGGTGGTTGTTCTGGGTACTGATTTCTCAGGATCTATCCAGCCAAATTATTTGAAAATTTAATCCCTTGTTATTTCTAGTATAATATATTTGTCCAATAAATATCATTTTGCTATCTGCATTTCTTCCTGGTGTAGCAACTTTAATGGTCAGTAGTGCGATATAAATTTCTTTAGATAATAAACTAACGTGATTGGAATACTTAATTTTTTCCCACATATTCTACTTTAAACGTCGCCACATTGAATACCACAAGCAGAATGGAGGCATATTCTCACGATTAGCCAATTATAGAGCATATGTTGAATATGAATTTTTGGCGCCTTTCGTAGGTTTAAGTATTTTGTTATTATTTAAAACGATGGAAACAATTTTATATATTCATGATTTTGAAACTTAATAACATATTGCTTTGTTGAAAATATTTTTATAAACATGTTTTTGTTAGATTTCAATACATCACTGAAATAGAGAGAATTTCAACTTTTTTTTCCAGAAAGACCTTTTAGTTACAAAATGTAAAAAACACAATATTGATTAGAAAAGTCAATTTTATTCCGTATGTGTAGCTTATTTTACTTCTCTGCACAATCATTTTCAACGCTGAATAATGTTTCTCACGCATTCCAGAAAAATCCCTTGTTATACTCTTCTGCTCCTTCAACTTAATCGTTTCCAAGAAGTTTAATGTCAAGAAATTCTTTCATCATAATAAAAACATTGTTTTTTATTGATATTGGTAGAAGAATGGTCTGGTTTATAGAAAGTTTCTCATCAAAGGGAATTCTTGAACTGCAGGAACAATGTGAAGGCTGTCGTTGAAAAGTTCTAAAACTTTAGTATATTCTGATTTAGACATCCTAATTTTAACAGAATATCACAAGAGGCATGAGCTTTTTTTAATATTTGTTTCGATTAAATTTTGTTTGGCAAGTCACGACTTTACCAGATCGCTGATGGTTAAAAATAAGACATAATTTGTGAAGTTCGTGAACAGATGTTTCACATATATGAAATTCGGATGGAGATGGATAAGAGAGTTTATGTAACACAGAATTGTTTCCCAAAAATTATTGTCTTACTCATTTCTTAAACTGAATTGTCTTTACTTTCTGTTCTGTAGCATTCAATGAAATATCTTGTGTTTTAAATAACATCAAACATTACTTCTGCTAGACAATACCGCACCTTCAAACTCATATTTAAGTTCCATCAAAATTTTCTAGAGCATGGTATAAAGGATTTTGCTGCAAATTTAATCTACAAAGCCAAAGTTTTATCGAGGATTGACAACTGAACATATTCGGCCATTTCGGTTTTTCTATGGTATCTCTATATTAATTGACCCATCAACGATATTCATCCTATCAGGTAGATCAAGTGGATTGAAAATACAAATATATGATAGATTTTAAGTGGCCATAGGATTAAAAAAGAAAATTTAATGTTTCACATATTTCTTATTCCGATGATTTTGTTACACTGCCCTATAGTTTAAATTATTTAAACCTCCTAATTTCACTACTTAAATAATCCCGAAATTTTAACCGAACAGTATAATAAATTAAATATTAATCTTAAATTCCTGACGGTTGGTGGAAAAACAATCATTACAATCAAAATAAATTTTAAAAAAAAAAAAAAACTTTATTTGCGCATCAAAACAATTCTGTGTATTCCTTGTTAAAAGATCAATATCTTAATGACTAAATTTCAATTCAACTCTTATACTTAATTGCTTGCTTGACAATTCTATATTTTATTTAAATTTCTTAATGTAATAACATTACGGTATTACCATTTTTTTTTGTATTTTAAAAATTAATTATAGCTGTTAATTTTTAAACTAAAATGTAAGATTTTTATTGGTTTCTCTACATTCTTTGCACCATTTCTTAACAAATTTTTAGGTTTTTATTAGAGTGTTAAAAACTGATCTGACTCAACTGTGATTCGAGAGATTTTTAGTTATGAACATAAATTTTATTAATATTTTAGGGCAACCTCGTATTTATTTTCAAATATTGAATTCTACTATATTTATTTTACTTTTAAAATTTTATCGGTATAATTCTGCACTAAACAAAAAGGAATTTTTTAAAATTACGCGTTTTTAAACAAACCAGAATATTTGTAAACTTATTTTAGGAAGGAATAAGTGACAGATATTAAGTATTTTTCTAACTTATATTTTTAGATATATTATTTAATAATTTTGAAGAAAATTTCATTATTTTTATAAATGAGAAGCATTTTATATATATATATATATATATATATATATATATATATATATATATATCCTTATATATATATATATATCCTTATATATATATATATATATCCTTATATATATATCCTATACAGGTTGTCCTTATACTGCTGAAATCAATCAACGTATAAGTTATTTGAGAGAAGTATAAATTTTGAAATAAATATAATTAGTCTTAAAAATAGTTTAGAAATACATTAAAATAATCTATTGAAAGATTCCTATATTTTACATGCTTGTTTAATTTGATAAATTAGGAAAATTTGATGTTCTTATTTACTTTGGAGAAATTTTTGATATTAGAATAAACGATGAAAATTTTCTAAAACTGAACGATCTCATAAATAGTTACACGCATTTCACTCTTTAAATAAGCTTTTTCTATCATTGTCTTATTATGTTTGGAACTATTCTTATTTAGCAGTCCATCGAATATTTCAAATATTTGGCAATAAAATTAATTTCCTCAAAACAATTACTGAAAGTTTTCTTTTTCTAATGATAATAAATATCTAAAAAAGAATAAAAAGCATTTTTTTTTTTTTTTTTTTATAGCAGTCTTGCGGACGTTATTTAGTTTTTTATATGAAAAACAATTAGTCAAATCAGAAATGCAAATAAAGAATATTTTCTTTATTAAGAACATTTTTGCAGCCAGATACAACAGACCCGTATCAGAATCTAAAGGGAAAATTAGTGGAACGGTGTTCGGAAAGCAAGACTTAAGAAATTCGGCGGTTGTTAGCTGGAGAAAATCTGGGAGACCGGAAGCTTTCGGAATTGTTACGGAGCATGAAACGTCGAGCCGAGAACCACAACATCGATGATTCTTTACTCCTAGAACTTTTCAATCAAGCAATGCCAGTTCCAGTGCAGTCGATCCTAGCATCGATTTCTTTTCTGACTTCCGACAAAGCTGCTGAGATAGCCGATAGAATTCTACAAATTCCTCCTCAAAATGCCTTTGCTGTCTCCAGTCAAGTTCCTACTCAAACATCATTCACCGTAGAAAAGAAATCCAACTTCGATTCTCTCTACGAGGAAATAAAGGAGCTACGTTAGGAAATTGCGGAAATACGATCCAGATCGAGAAGCAAGAATCGGCGCCAGGAGAATTTTTACCATCGACAGCGATCTGCTTCACGAAAGAAACTCTGCTTTTATCATGCCCGATTTAAGGATAAGGCTCGAAAATGTAAACCTCCATGCTCATTCCAGGGAAACGATACTCCGGGCTGGAATGAGGGAAACGATACTCCCCTGGAGTATCGTTTCCCTCATTCGATACGACAGATACGACAGAAGATATGACTGCAGAAACAACTGCTCGTGCAATAGTATGTGGGTGGATTTCACGATTTGGATCACCTGTCACTATTACTACAGACCAAGGCAGAAATTTCGAATCACGTCTATTTCATGAACTCACAAATATGTTAGGGTGTAATAGAATTCGAACCTTACCTTATCATCCTCAAGCTAATGGAATTATCGAACGAATGCATCGACACCTTAAATCCTCCTTTAAAGCTCTCAATCAAACAAATTGGACAGAAATTTTGCTAATCGTATTATTAGGGTTACGCACGGCTCTGAAAAACGATATAAAAGCAACTAGTGTATGCCTCAACACTTAGATTACCATGTGACCTCGTTTCAAATAATTTAACTAATTAGTGAGTTAGTTCAACTTATGTATCAAACTTAATAAACATGATGAGAGAATTAAACCCAATCACCACCGCAATCCACGGGAAATCCAAAACATATGTAAATTCTTCACTAAAAACCTGCACTCATGTATTTTTAAGATCGGATAAAATTAACCCACCATTAGCACCTTCTTACACTGGACCAGATTTAGTTACCAATAGAACAGATAAAAATTTTGTTTTGGACATTAACGGTAAACATTAAACCGTTTCGATCAACCGATTAAAACCAGCAAATCAGTTCTCAGATGAAATGGATAATGTCGAATTAACCATGTCAAACAAAACTTCTAATATTTCTGTTATTCAGACTCCTTCACAACCACTGTACAGTACTAGAAGTGGTAAGAAAGTTCATTTTCCAAAATATTTAACTACTGAATATGTAATGTAGATAAATAATGTTTTGTTATATACCAAAACTAAAAATACTGCAAATTAATAAACTAAAATATGTGTAAAATATTACGAAGAATAGAAATTCATGGTTTATTCTGTATTAAATCACCAATATATGTCAACATTTTGTTATAATTCACATTATTGAAAATAGCTACATGTTTTGTATGTTTGTATATTTTTCTTTGGGACGCGAACTAAGTCGCTGGGGGCATAGTCTGTAGTGATCCCTTTCTCACATCCATAATTAGTAACGGAAATGGCGTTTGTGCTCAGAGGTATGGACGCACAGTTCAGACAGGAAATACATTCCGACCCCCTTTTTCTCTTGGAGGAAGCAGGTGCCAGGGCGAACGTGATATACCAGTTGAGAAGAGTACGACGGACCCCAGCCACTTGATACGCGACCGTCTTGCGATGTAGTAGAAATGTAATAAATGCTTCCTTGAATTGAAGTCTTGATTCTGTTCTTCACTCCGAACACTGATCACTAATCACAATAATTGTGTTTTCGAGAAATTGCTAGCTTCACTGGGCTAGTAGTCGAGTGGTTAGCACTATTGTTTTGGGTTCAACAATTCATGGGTTCGAATTCCAACTTGCAAATTTGTAGTAGTTCAGAAACCACTTTAAGCTGCGGTGTGCTAAAAATGATAGTTGAGCGACCAAAATCCAAACTAGTTTCGTTTCCTCTTAATTAAAATTGATCCTGTGAATTCTTCAGAGAAATTTCAATGATAAATGGATGACATCTTGACAAGTAATTCATATAATGAGTCTTCTGACAAACATAATTTTTCCTAATGCTGATTCACCCACTTGAAAAATGTTTTGCTTTTCTTATTAACTGTCTCTAAATAGATCTCATGTTTAAAATGTCGATACAGTTAGAAGCATTGTAATTCTTGTTAGCCTTCCTTACATCAGACGTCATCTTGTCTTCATCTAATCTCATCCTTTTAGCCTTAATAGCATCTTAAGCCCTAGAAATTCCGATGAATGTGTAGATGCCCAAGGGCACAGCTAAGTATCTAAAATCAAATCAAGAATTGTAGACATAGGCAAAAGTCTAATATTTAATCTACTGTTATTTTTTGAAATTTTTTTTCTAAAAGTGAACAAATAAATTTCATTTTTCAAAAACAAAAGAACTGAACATTGATATAAGTGCAGCAAATTGTAAACGAAGTTTGGGTACAAAAATATGTGCGTCCAAGTAAATTATAATTGTGAATTTAGTTATAGCTTCAAATTTCTGCTCCTAAAATAGATTTGTAGTATATCTTTTTAATATTCTTTTTATGGTTTATCATAATATGAACTATTTATGATACATTAATTTACTTGTAGTTTTGGTGTATATTCCAGAGTTTTCCTTATATCAAGGTATTTAAAATTTAGTTTTATTTTTTCTTTAATTGAAATAAAATGTTTGAAGATGATTCATACTCTAGTCAAGCCATAGTTAATCAGATATTTAATTATTTTTCTTTTTAAATAGCTTATTTTTTAGAAATTTTTTCATTTTCCTGTTTTTAATCGCTAAAAATCGTGACAAATGTTCAAGCATTTTCTATCATTGTTTTATTTGTTTGTCACTACAGGAACAATTTAAATAATTATGGTGTTACAATAAATGTTTAGGATATTTTGGGAAAAAAATTATTTGAAAAGATGAAAAACATATACAGTAATTATATGCGAACTTTTTTTAGATTGATTATTTATCAGTTTGAAGTATTAATTTTATGACTCTTAAACTGCATGTTTTTGTTTTATAATTTTGTGAGAGTAACTATATTAATGATAATGTAAAATTATAAATATATTTAATATGTTTATATATTTGATCTCTGCATTAATCTTAACATTTATTAAAAGGAAATAAAAACTTATATTCTTTTTAATTTTTAAAAAATTTATAATATAAAAATTTATTAATGTTTTAAAACATTTATATTAAAATATAAACATATATATTTTTTAAATGTTAATATTTAAAAAACATTTTCTATTATAATAAAATATATATATTAAAAATATATACTCAATTTTATTATTAATATATCAATATAAATTTATAAATAATATATATTAATAATATATGTATAATATAAGGAAAAATAATATAATTTTTTTATTTTATTATAAATATTTTATTAAACTATTATAATCAATTATTTAAATTAATTTTATAAAAAGTTTTAAAAATTATTAAGTAAAAAATTTAATTTAAAAAATTTACGTAAAAATTATAACATAACAATAATGAAACAAAAGTAATATACAGTAGAAGTCCATTAATCCGGCATCCAACAGTCCGGAATGCCCGATAGTCCGGCATCGCTTCTGAAAATTGTAAAAATTTTGGTTTTCTCCCAAAGTATGTCTGTAAAGCAAATAAAAACGCTCGAGAGCTATTCGGAAGTTTTCTAGGTAGTTCGAGATCATCCGGAAGCGCTCGGTATTGTTCGGAAACAATTAGCTGCTGGTATGTCAATAGTAAACGTAACTTTTGAGACTGTTTATAAAAAAAGTGATTTTCGTTCTAACTGTACATAGGGTGACCATGTTTTCAAAACCTAAGCCTAAATAAAGTGACTCAGATGCCGAAACGGAAGAAAAGGAAAAATCAGCTGGGCAGAAGTTGCAGAATCACTAAATAAGTTTATCTTTTTTGCTGAGGCTAGTACTAGCTACAGTGCTTCAGAAATTATTGATTTCCATATCATTAGAAATGAATTATAAACTAAACGCCAAAATTCAAGAAAACAAAGAGACATCCGTGACTTTTTTAAATCTAAGTGAAATATGTTTTACAGTACGTGTACATACATTATATGAAATGTAAAATAAACTTTGTTGTATGTATTTGCATACTGTATTTGTAGTTTAATTATTAACCTATTGTTCTTATAATTACTGTCCGATAGACCGGAATTTTCGGTAGTCCGGCACCGAGCCGGTCCCGAACGTGCCGGATTATCGGACTTCTACTGTAATTATATTTTGCAATCTTTTAAAATGATTTAGTCATAATTGTTTTTGACAAACATTCTTTGATTTTTAAGAAGTGAATAAAATTTTAATATTTTTTTCATTTCTTAAGCATTTTTCATTCATTAAAAAAATAAAATAATAAAAATTTATAATTCTTTAATTACACATTATTTCCATGGTATGGATCATTTTTTAAACAATACAACTTGTATCTATGGAAAATATTTCATTTACAAGAAATTTTTTTCTTGAAAAAAGAGTAAACATAAATTCCCTTTTTTTCAAATAAATATCACATTTTTTTCCCATCCCGAATCGAATGCGAACCATCACAAACAATTCCTTCAAAGTAACAAAATGTTGTTGGATAACATTTTGTTACTTTGAAGGAAATATATTTACCACGTTTATTTAAGATTCTATTCTTAAGATTCTTCGCACCTATTCTGCTCATGCGAACCATGAGCTCCGCATATCGTTAATAACTTTAAACTACACTTTATTAAAGTAACCTATTACTTTTAAAATGGTGTTATTTAATAATAAATTTTTAAACTATTTAGATCTGTCATTATACAGACTTGGCGATTTATTACTTTAGTTGGCTTATTAATCTAATATGTCAATTACAGTACGTTGTCTGGGACACATATGCTCCCGCGTAGCTGTTCCATGTCGTCCCCAAAACCACGAATTTTCAGTAAACAATTCGTTATTCAAAGAAACGACTGCTATTTTATTTATTGTCGAATGCCAGCCAAGCTGGTAATATGGGTTGTGCTGCTCCACTTGTTCCGACTTCTTCAGCACACAAATGCCATTGGTAACCGTTAACAGGGTAAGCAACCATTCATACAAGGAAAGGAAAAAGACAGGAGAGAAAGAAAGTACCATGGACGAACCAGAATTCAAACCCAGGACCTTCCTATCCACAATCAGGCAGCTTACTACCACTAGACAGGGTTAGTGGTAACCGATTGTTATGTATAACAGGCGTTCTTAGAATAACGAGCTGTTCTTGAATAATTCTTCATTTCTGAATAACGTGAACGAGCTGTTATCAAACATCATTTCGTTCTTGCATAACAATCTATATTTATATTTGTGCATGCAAAATAAATTTAATAATTAAACTTTTAAACAGTTAGGAATGCATTACAATTGTGAGTTATTTTAAGAAATAATTTATATTATATTACTACTTTTGTGAAATTATGTTGTATTTCTTTTATTCACCAAATTCAAAGTTTCATTGGTTGAACGAAGGAATGACGTCAAACTACTACGCAATAGTTTCCTAACATTCTTTCGGCGGTGAATTCACGGTAAATTCGCTCTGCTAGGTATTTCCAGAGAATTCACCGGTAGTTTGCGGCTGGCCTTAATGTTTGTCGCTGGAATCTTTTGAGTTTTCCTCATTTAATCTTGTTTTTGAAAATATTTTTTATATTTATATCAAAATAACTCCAGCATCTGGTTGAGGCAAAATCCATGAATTATAAAAACAATTATGCTTATTAAAGAACGTCGAAAATATTTTGATAATATAGTTTAATTGTCATATTTAATAAGATTAAAATATTTTATTCATCGAGATGAACAATATATGTATGATTGGATGAATATATGAATGTGAAAAAATAAATAAAAAACACATCAATTGTTAAAAAAAGGAACTCACAAATTTGAAACTGGCAATGATATTAATTGGCGCGGGACCGGGAATTGTGACTTCAGTTCACAGACCCGTATTGGTCGTTACTTTCGTCTCAGCGATTTTCGTTTTTCAATTGTCTGCTAATTTTCCCATAGCTTAAATAAAAATGCTTGATATCCCTAACAAAGTACCTAAAATTGTAAGCCCATCTGAAGCTAAAGGCCATATACAAGTATATTTCATTAAATAATTTAATAAAATATTATTTATCTTTGGAAAGTTATCTTTAATTATACTTTTCATTTAACTTAGGTAATCTTTGGGCCTATGTTTTCAGGAAAAACGTAAGTATTAATAATATTTTTCAAACATTACAACAATGTTAGCTCAATTAATAATCTTTTCAGTTGAAAAAAAAAAATGTCTATAATGTGTAACTGAAAAAAACTTATGAGCTCTCTGACGATATAATTTGTTTAGAGTGATAAAGAAAGTTTATCGGTTTTTTGTTAAAATCCTATTAATGAGACTGGATTGCAAAAATTTAATGGAATTTGTAATTTTGGTATTAATTGATGGAGATTATAATTTATGCTATGTAAATTATCTATAATTTAATGTATTTTTTGTTCATTACCAGGATATCTATTCATCCTCTGTATTAAAAACATTTACATAATATTGAAGAATTAACTTTAAAACAAGATTAAATTTTTAACCACACAAATGTTAAATAACATATTTAATTTTCAGAAAATTTTCTCTATTATTTACTTTTTTACAACTCTAAAATAAAATAACAAAAAGCTTCCATTTTCTGTTATGAAATTGCACTAAAAAGAATTTAGGATAAAAACTTTAAATACTACTTCTGTTTTCCCTGGTTTTATTTTGTTTTTTGTAATGTAAAATTTAAATTTTTTTTATTATTAATTAATAACTTTAAATAATGAACTCTCTGTACAAGTCAACAATATTTTATAATATATCATGCCTATTCTGAAAATTTTCAATTTATTTTATATTGTCTAAATCTAGCATAGGATGTTTTAAAAGTAGTGTTTATTACTTCAAGGAATTTACATAACTTTTTACTTTATATTCTCAATTCCTGATCTTATTACTACAAATGTACTTAAGTGGGCTCCTTTTGTGACAAATACAAAAAGAAAGGTCAATGGTTCCAGTTACTGCTGAATAATGGTAGCTAGATGTTTCAAGTCTTCCGAGAAAGGTGCTTGTGAGTTTTTGCTCATGTCGTGTTAATATGCCCTACTATCTATAAAAAGTCTTGGAAGGCAACTTATTTAAGAGACACATTAGATTTTCTATTATGTAGTATCAAAACTAAATTGAGACTCATTATGGTATACCATTCGGAATGAAGATTCCATGTTTGATCCCAACCACTGTTGAAGCAAAACTAACAGCCTTTGGTTTGTGAATTTAATTCTCACCACAGTTTGGTATGTTTGTAGTGGTTTGGAATTCTTTTTAAACTATATATATTCCTTTTCAATTAGTCCTCGTGTACAAAAAGTGACTAGAATGAGAACCAAATTGTTCAATAATGAGAAATGGGTTTCCACACGATACTTGGAAGCTTTATTCTGTATGTGAATACTGTTCACTATCTATGAGAAATCCATTTGGTAGGCTGGTTTGATTAGATATGAACTGGGATTTAAAAAGCTTAACTTATGGTTATTCAGCTGTATAATATGAAAATAAAACATTTACTTAACATAGCACGTTTGAATTTTCAGAAATTCTATGAATGCTATTTCAGTATTTATAACTATATCCATGAAATACATTGAACAAAAAAAGTTTATTTGGAACTTATAAATTTTGGGTAAACACCAATGAAAATAATTTCTAATGTTTGATAAAAATAAATAGTACATAAAAAGTTATTTGATTTATAACATTGTATGATATTTTATTCGTATATTTAATGCTTAAATGTTAAAATGGGATAAAAATGTAATTTTGGATATTTTTCTTGGATTTGCAATTAAACAAAGCCATGAATATTTGGAAATGGTTTCAAGTCTCATGTTCGCAAAATATCACAACTAAAATCAAGATTTTTTTGTCATCTTATTACATCACTTAAAAGACTCTTTATTTATTCCACATTTAATTATTAGCTACGATCATTTTCTAAAAAAATTGCCAAAAAGTTTAATTTGTCTCAGTATGAAGATGTAATTTTAAAATATTTTAAATAAACTGATGGAGCAAAGATTGTATTGTTTGTTGATGGTTTTTAAAACTGTTTTTGTGAAGATTATCCTGCACTGCTTTGGATTAAAATTTCATCCTGCATCAGCACTGGATCTCTCTTAAGTCTTATAATTTTATAAGTGTTTGATAAGCTTACACAATTGCATTATTTTATATTTTCTTTTTTCAATATAAACTCAAATAATCATTACAAATTAAAATTTAAAAAAACCAAAATCATGAGCTGTACTTATCCAATACATTGTTTAATAAAATGAACTTCTTATACATCAAATATCTTGGCAATAATTGAAAGTGCAATATTTAAAATGAAGTATGTTATTTGTTTGAATTTTCATTTATTTTTGGAGAAATTTGTTATCCCACTAAATGTCCTATTAAATAACTTTTTATTTATAATTAGACATATTCATTTTTATGACATTTTTCAATAATTAGGAGATAAATTCTACTTAATTATTATAAAGATATTTAATTATGTGTAACTATTATTTAGAAATGTAGTTAGTTCTCACAATTTTAATGACAAAAAAAATTTTTTTTCTTGCTTTTATTAATATTTTGATTTTATTTAAATTTATATCACTAACTATATTTGCATTCTGTGTTATAAAATTTTTTGTTGAACAACCCTGTCTATTCAATTAAATATGAACTAGATTTAAATATAAATCAGGAAAAAAAGAACAAGAAAAATTTATCTTAGTGTTCATTAATTACTTTGTCATTAACAATTCTATCTATTCAATTAATATTAAGTAGATTTAAATATCAATCTGACAATTTTTTATCTGGAGAGTATATTGAATATTTCTCGTGTAATGCAATTTATTTAAAATTTCAAGTATTTTCATTTCAATTAAATAAATTAGTCATGGCTATTAAACTAAATAAAGAGTTCATTTTTTTATAAACTGGCAGGCTTTGGAAATAAATTGTTTTGAGTTTTTAGAATTAGAAAAATACTTTTTTTCCTTTACTATATATGTAACACATAAAAAAAGTTAAAATATAATAATTTTCATTTTTTGTTAATTTTGTTTGCAATAAAATACTAGAATACCATAATTAATAACTATTTCACAAAATAAGTAAAATAACAATTTAACAAGGATGACATAATAAAACAAAATCTTAATATTCTCCCTTTTTTGTTTTATTTTTAACATAAAACAGTTGTAATAAATTAGAAAATAATTATTTCTATGATTATTGTTAATTTCTCCAACTATTCCTGTCAGAAGTTTATGATCAATTTAGTATCTATGCTAAGAATCCTAGAATTATATTAATTAAAATATTGTAATTTTTTAGCACTGAGTTGATTCGCCGCTTGAAAAAATATGAGATCGCTAATCATAAGTGTTTAATTGTGAAACATCCACACAACTTGCAGTATGGAGAGACTGATTTTAAGACTCATGACAAGTAAGCACATGTCAACAGTATTATAGAAAACTAATTGTGTAATGATATGTTAAGTAACTTAAAACAAAATATATTAAGGACTCTAAATGGAATAAATTAATTTTTGCAAATTATTTGCAGAAAATTTCTTGAACTTATCAAACAAGTAAATTACAACTGCCACAGATTCAAAATTATCCTTTCTGTTCTGACTTTCATTTACATTAAAAATGATATTAATAATGAAAAATATTATTTCATTATTCTATAATACATTGATATAATAAAACATGCTGTTAAGCATAAAAATTGCCAATAAAAATGTATTTGTAATTTGTGTGAATATTAATATTTTTTGATTATTCAATTGTATTTTTTCTATTTTTATGAAAGAAAAGCTAAGATTCAAAACACAAAAATAATTTAATTTGGAGTAAGCTATCATAGGATTTAAATTTTTTTAATAATCAAACAAAAATTTTAAATCAAAGTTTGTATAATGTAAAGTATGGTTTTTTGAATGAAACTAGATTTTAGTTTGTTTTCAATTTTTTGTAGCTGAGTTTGATTATATGTTTAAAAAGAACAATTTAGGAGCTTTCACTATGTTTTCAATGAAAAATATTGTGATATATATATATATATATATATATATATATATATATATATATATATA
>JAPDSC010131936.1:1467666-1488449 GCA_026290005.1 Latrodectus geometricus | reverse complement strand
TATATATATATATATATATATATATATATATATATATATATATATATGGGATTTTTCAGTCTTAAAGAAAACTTAAAAATGAATACCTAAATTAAATTTTATAGTAAAGGACCACATTCTTGAACATAAGTTTAAAAATTTACTGAAAGCAAAACAAGCTTTGTAACAAATGAATTTTTCAATGTTTGTCATAAAATTTGAATTTATGAATTTCAGAAGTATTTTCTGGAATTTTTAACATTGTAAAAGTGATGCATATGCTGTAAAAGAATAAACTAAGAACTTTTTTTGCATTACTCCTGGAATAAGCTACTATAAAAAACAAAAATTTTTTTAATAAGAATAAATTTCTTGAATTCATAAAACTACAATTTTATTACTTTATCAGCTTTTGTTATTTTATTAAATTGATAAATGTCAAAATTTATATTACTTATCACTGTAATAAAAAAAGAAAATTTAGTAATTAATTTTACTGAATCTGAAATTGTGTGTTAGAGTATTATTGCTCAGATTAAGCATTTATTTAAGATCAGATTAAGTCCTAGCTAACAGAAAACTTTATCATTAATATGTTTTAAGTGAAAATACTAAATATGTTAATTTCATCCATATGTTATAATTTCTAAAATTGATTATACATAAATTCTTTTGTGACTATATGTAAACTCAATTATTTTATTATTTTTAGACAATCATTGAATGCAGTACTAACAACTTCTTTAAATGATATGAAAGAAGAGGCATTAAATCATAGTGTGATAGGAATTGATGAAGGACAATTTGTAAGTTTCATGGCACCATTTTTATTGAAAAAATTTAATATTAAAAGTAGAATAAAATAATATTCTTTTTGAATGGAAGTTATGTCCTGAATACATCTGAAATGAACAGTTTAAAAATAGTGTAGTTTATGATCTGTTAGTATATATTTAAAGGGAATATTTAAAATCAAGTGTTTATATTGTATTACACTGTGTATTCCCAAACCTTTTGTTGCAGAAATAATATTGAGTGTGCTATTTATATTGATGACTTAGTCTTTTGATATTGGTATGTCTAAGAAGAAATAATACTAGATAGAAATATACTAAAATAATACTAATCATAGGTAACTATTAATCTTATCAGCCAATCAGAGGCAAGCAAAAGCCAGCTCGCCATGGGTTTTCTAGCAATTGGAAACTCGAATAATTTTTTATTTAAGCTCACACCTGACTATTATATTAATTATCCTAAAAATTCACAAACTTTCCTTAATACTAATAGATCTTTAATTTAAATAATAAATATTTATGTAATTTCACTCTAAAATGAGCCCAAGTGCCATTACTTAAGCTTCTATTTTTTAACTCCACCCACTACTGAAATATCAAACAATATTATGCCAAAATAGATTTCAGTTATAGCTACTCTCCTACACAAGATCCAGAAGAGGGTCCCACAGACCTAGGAACCTCACAGACCAAGCGTTGCCAGCCGGAAGTTTTAGGTAACTATTATAGGGACACTTTTGGCTTGGGATGATGACAATGTGATGGAAATAAACACTTAAAAGTTAATATGTCAGATTTTGAATTGTCTATCAATTGAAATAAATATTGGTTCTAAATGAGTCCCACCAAACAGATATTGTATTTGATTAGAAGTTCACTTAGAAGATATGCTCAAAAAGTTATCTCAAGCATAAAGTATAGATCATATATTTAGGGGGGGAAAAATCTTACCTGTGTAAAATCAAGTTGTAGCGTTTTATCTCTTATGTGTGAAATATAAGAATATTTTAATTTATTATTGTAGTCATTTTGTAGCATGTAATAAAGAAATAATGAATATTAGCAGTTGCTAAAAATCAAATTTTGAAAATTATTAATGGTGCAGTAAAAGTTATCCCAATACTGCTTATTGATAACAAGGAAAAAATTCTCTAAACCAATGCTTTTTAAAAAATTAATCTGGTAATGGCTATTAGTTTTTAAAATATATTAATATGGTAATAGATGTTAGTGAAAAGACTTAAAACTAAACTAGCAGATTGAAAACATAAATTAAACCTATTCAGATAAGGCAAAAGAGAGAACGTCCCTGCTGAAAAATTTCCCACTTGTTTTTACTTGCTTAGAGAGTGGAATTTATCTGATTCAATTTGTTTATATAATAGTTAAAATAGAATTGAAATCTATCACTTTTTAAACCATGTATACAAATATATACAGGCATAATTGAATAATTCATTCATATTAATTGCATAATATAGGAAATCCTACCTTTCTCATGAAGGAAATGCATGTTCTGACCTGTTTGCATTTAAGACTTTTGGTTCATGTATCATTACTCCATGTGGTAGAGAGGTGGATGCTATTAAGTTTGTTTCTCATGCCAAGCTGGCAACTGAATGGATTAAACAGTTTGTGGATCTGGGAGAAATATTTGTTGTGGTTCACTTTAAACTCCCAATCTAATAATGTGCAAAAAAATGAATGTTGAGTGACAATTGATTACTAAAGTAAGACTTTTGATAATGCTCATCAAACTCAAGTCTGGCTATTATATCATCTAACATAAAGAATTATGTTTAAACATTCTTATAATTATACAGATATTACATAAAAAATATCATTCTCTATTGGATTCTGGCTCATTATAGAATATATGGAAATGAAATAGCCATTTATTTTATTTGGCAAATTAGAAAACTAGCATCTTTCAGAGATATTACTTACTTTGTATTTGTGCAATCCACACATAATGATTTCAATTCAGACAATCAAGTAAATATGAGCAATTCCCTTTTTAAAGATCCAGCTGCAACTGGACAATATTTGGTTGCAATTGGAAGCTAGAAATGACTGCTGCTTCAAAGACATTTATGAATTTTATATTTTTTCATCAACTACTATCGTTTCTTTGATAGTCTGAACTAGAATTTGACATATTGAACAATATTTCACCAAACTTTTCTGTTTCAAGCTTTAGATTTCCAAAATTTTATTTTTGCGATAGTTAAATCATTGGTTGTATTTTCTAACCATCTTTTTGTCTGGTGAATTTTGCTTCAGCTACAAGTTAAATAAAGGCTTTCTTTTTAAGATAAAGAACATCTTTGGTTGCAGTACTAGATTCTATTAGAACCATCTTACCCTAAATCTGAATCAACTTTTTATGGTTCTTTGTTCAGAGTCCGTTACATGGTATGTCATATCCTCTTTTGATCCACAAAAACTTATATACTAATCTTAAATAATTCTTCTCAATCTTATGTTCATCAATTCTTTAAAAATGACCCAACTGTCAAAACAGTGAAATTTAATAAAGCAAATATTTTTCCGTAATTTTATTGGTTCAAAATTTCTTAAAATTTTTGTTTCAAAGAATAATAACTTCATCATTATTATTTACCAAAATCCAAGTTTCTCTATTGTATATTATAAGCTTGATAACAATTTTATGAATATTTGTTTTAATTTCTTTTGTATAGAGTTTATTCTCAAATAAGTAAATTGATATTTAAGGTAAGAAAAAATGAAAACCTTTTCAAATTTAAAATAATCGTTGTAAGTGCAGATAAAACAGGAATATTTTATTCATTCATCCCATAATGAAGGATACTTCATCCATAAATTTAATTTTGCGCTCCTCAATAGCAAGATCAACTTTTCTGCTACCTTTAAAAATGACTTGCCAAGTAAACTAATACAGATGTACTTCTACTTAAAACAACAATACTACCAGCAAAAGCATGGAATTGAATAGCTTTAATGACAATAGAACCTCTCACATTCAACAGGCGAATAATGAACTCAAGGGTTAAAATAAAAACTTATATAGAGATAATGAATCCTTGCTTAATCTTTGGCACAGCTTGTCCTCTTTTGGACCTTGCGCCACAAAACCCAACCAACCAACCTTGCTTAATCTTAATAGATTTTTGACATTAATATCAAAAGCTTAGAAAATCTCATTTTGTAAAACAACAGGGGTTTTAGATCCTTTTAGGGAAACTTGTTTAAGTAATTGGTATTTTTTTTATGAGATACTATCCAATATGTCTCACCTAGGATTGATATGTTTGAAAATTTATGTTAAATATTGGTATTTAAGAGAGAAATTGGAGATTCTCCAAACTGCTAAACTAGTTGGCTTTTGATTAATTTTTTTTATTTCTTCTATGTGATCCTTATGGTCTTCATGTTGTTCTTGTATTCTATATACTGTCACACACTAATTAATGAATGTAATTTCAAGGGTTACTGTTAAGGAAAGCTTACTATAAGTTCTGTGATGATTCATAATGCTAGTAATTATTCACAAATATGTCTCTGCAGTAATGATGAAACAATATTCTATACAAAAATACCAGTTATTTCAAAATAATCATAGTAAATGAAAAAATATCTGCTCGTGTCCATCCAATTTTAACTTTAACCATATTTTCCTCTGAAAGAGTGAAAATGCTGAAATACTTTTAGTCCAAATGCAGACTACTTTTTGATCAATGTCAAAAAAATAGTAAGCAATTTTTCATCAAAAGTTCATGAATTCCATTCTCACCTTGAGTAATGGATGTTTGCAATGTTTCAGAATAAACTTATAACTGTCAGTTCTAGTTTAATTAGCCCTCATGTGCAAAAAATTATTTTTGAGCTACAAATTGCAATTTATCAAAGTTACCAATATTACCAAGAAAGAGGTATTTATTTTATGTTATTAATGTTTTAAAATATAATATAGGATATGAAGAACTTCTGTGAATTTACTTGGTTTATTAGAGTACTGAGATAGATTATGACTTGTTCATTAGAATAACTATCTTAAGTAGTAAGATGTCTTTTGATTTACTCATCAATTATCTATAGTGAAAAAACCCACAGTCCAAATAAATCTGATAGATTTAGACTTAGTAAAATTATCTTTGATTATTTTAAGAATGAAAATTACTTCTATGTTGTTTCTAGGTAAATGATAAAAATGCATAAAAAATATGTGCTCTGAAAATGTTATACAGAATTGGGATATTGGAAATTTTATTTGTAAGAAGAGTTAAAACTATACCACCCATTCTTGAAAATTTAAATGGTTTAAAAATCAAAATGTAACACATTAATAGCATTTTTACCTATATTCTATTGATCCTATTATGAAATCTGATTAAGTTTTTGTCATCTTCTTAGAACCCATAAAATGAACTCTGAAAAATTTTGATGCAATCTTCTCTTTTTACATTTAGAAAATTTAATAATTGGCAGTTTAAAATTTGCTAAGCAGCAGTTATTAGACAGACGAGTATATAAAGCATACACGGTTTTGCTTTGGACACATTACATTTACACTAATACTTATTTTTATCTCAAAGCTCCAATTTATGACACATCTAATGTACCATATACAATACATCATATTTTAATTGTTTGTCTCAATTTCAATGATTTACGCTGTTTTTAACAGCACTATTTTAAATTTTCCAGATTTTAATTGGGTTTCAACCAAACAAAAATTTGTATTTTTACATGCATCTGTTTTTTTTTTTATTATTATTATTTTTTTTTTAATTTATTCTATTTAAATTTTTAATCTTTTTTCATAAACTTTTATTGAATTTTTTATACATTCCCAATTTTATATATTTGACTAGTCATGTGTCACAGAATGATTAAATATCTAAAACTGAATTTGTTTAAACATTGTGTCTAATGATATTTGCAATATAATTATATATAATTATCCCTGCAAAATTTAGATGAGTTGACAGCTGAATGATTAACACTGTAGTTCATAGGTCTACTTCCCACTTTGGATTTGAATGTTTGTAGTATTTCGAAATCCACCTTTAACTGTAGATTTTGGTTTGAAGCAAATACTGTTTAATGATAATAAAAATTATTATTTGTACAACACTTCTAGCATCACCCAAGTTTTACATCATTTCTTTGTATAATTTATAATTACAGAATTGTATTTATTTTTCATTTATGAACTGCTATTTTTGATCAATTTCAAGTTTCTTTTGTTTTAGTTTCCTGATATTGTCCCATTTTCTGAAGAAATAGCAAATAAAGGCAAAATAGTAATAATTGCAGCTTTGGATGGAACTTTTCAAAGAAAAGTAAATCTGTTTTCCTTATAAACTTATTTAAAAATATTTCATTTCATAGATTTTTTTTCATAATTTAGTAATTTTTTGTGATAAACTGCCTTAAATATTTCTTCATTAAATTTAAAAAAAAAAAAAAAAAACTATTTTTAGCTTGTACAAAAATGAGTAGTGTTTCAGTTATTTCTTCACTAAATATTGTAGGACCAGTTAACATTTACTTGGAATATTCAAAGTTTTTGTTTTAAAAGGCAAAGACAATTTCAAACATGAAAAAAAATTGCCTTCTAATTAAATTTAATCAATTTTTTAATTGTTAATGCTCTTTGATATTATTTTGATAATAATATACTAGTATTTTGTATTGTACTTCTTTTGCTATGTAGTAATTTAAGTCAGATATATAAATATTTATTTAATAAATAAAACAATAAGTTTTATTAAACAAATAAAAATGTAAAGCATAGAATAAGATGAAATCATCATTTAAAATAAACCTTGTATATATATATGTATATTTTTTTTAATCAAATGCTGCATTATAATTTTTTTATCCAATTTATAATAATAACAGTCTGAAATTTTTTGAAAATGAAATCAATGATAATTCTGTTATGTCATTGTCTAATATATGTTAATAAAAGAAATAAAAATATGTAATAGAATGTCCTCTTTTAAAAGAAATCAATATTTTTAGAAAATATGAACTATTTATTTCAATAATATTCTTAAAATTTTACTTCGATCATCTTGAATATACCATGTGTTGTTTTGTATTATGAATGAGAATTTCCTTTGGAAGTGAAATTTTTTTACTACTATAAAATAAAAACAAAATTTAAATTTTATTATTAAAATTTTTAGCTAAATCTAGTTGTTTTTAGCATTTAACTATTTTGTAATTCAAAAACTTAATTAATTATAATATATAGAATTTAATAAATTTATTATATTAATAATGTATTTTGGATATTTTGTAAGCTTGATATGTTTTACTTTTTTATTTATTCAATTATTTTCAAACATTTTTATAAATAAAAGATTTTTACATAGATTAGTAAATTTTTAAAATAAGATATAAATAAATACAATTTACTTGTATTGCACAGAAATTAACACTAATGTTTTGTATGATAGGGATTCTGTAGCATTCTTCAATTGATTCCTTTGGCAGAAAGTGTCATTAAATTGACATCAGTATGCATGGTTTGCTTTGACGATGCATCATATACAAAAAGGATAGGTACAGAAACTCAAGTAAGTTATTAATTGCTCATTACAATAGTTAAAAACGATGAACCACTATAGTGATTGGAAATTTTACTGCCTTTAAAATTTCCTGTATCTGTCCTGTTTATTTGGTTTTCATATTTACAAAATGATAGCTGATACTGATATTATCAAATGAGAAGCATGTAATTTTTTCAAATTTTCACTACATAAACAATATTTGCTTTATAGAAATTTACTACTAAATAATAATGCTTGTATGTTTACATAGTTCCTAGATATTGCTTGTTTACAAGACTGGAATTATTTTGACCCTTAAACAATTTTTTATAATAAATCTTAAACAAATATAGAAAACAATTAAATTAATAGAAATCGAAATTATGTCGCAATTTATATTAAATCTGTATTATCTATATATTAATTAAATTTTGCTGCAGTGAAGCAAAAATTAAATGTTTAAGATACTTTTTTCCAAAAAATTGTATTAATAAAAAAGAAATAATATAATTTCTTTCTGTAATTAGTCTTATAACTCATAGAAACAAACTATGCAGCATATTTATTTACTATTTTATGTTGAATTGTATAAATATATTTTTCTCTCTTCCAATATAAATGTATTTGTCGGGAAAAAAATTATTTACTAAAGCCGAGTGCTACACTGAAATTTCTTAATTATATAATTATTTATATAAATTTTGAAAGAAATGTAAATGTGAATACATCAGTAATGTTATTGATAATATTACAATATTTTGGTTCATGCCAGATACTATTTTTAATGTTTGAAACTGATATTTATGTTATTCATATTTTGTTTTACAAAAATAAAGAAATAAATTTAAAAGCTTTCTCTAATCCGAAATAATAATATTAATATCACAAAATGTTTACTTTTGTGATAATATCTTGTTAAGTCTTTTTTAAAAATCTTTTTACAGCTGTGACAACTTAACCTTTATTATTTATCATAAATAAACTATTAAAATAATAATTTTTTTTTCAATTTAGTAAAAAATCTACAAAAGATTTTAATGAATATTTTATTATATGTTTATGTAAGAAGATACAAAGGATTCATTATGTCCCTGCATTTATTTCAACTAACCTCCATAAGTTAAGGAACGTTTCTTTGAAGCCACCATACATAAAGGACACAGTTTATATAAATGATAAAAACGAATTTGTGTAAATTTATGGGAACATGCTCGCTACCACTTTTTTTTATAGAAAAAAACAAATATATATGAGTGAGAGAATAGTATGCAAACATCAGGTTTTCATATTTATATGTATAACATAACTTTTGCCGATTTTCAACTTTAACTAGCAGATTCTTTGACAGTAGTCAGTGGAGTCTTGCAATGTCTAAAAGAAGCTGTTTGTCCAATTTGTAATGGTGCCAGGCTGTCGGATGGATGGAGATGACCAAGGCTGATTCTGCTGTGCACCTTAATTTGTCTCCCATGTGGTCTACCATCTCTGGATTCAATATCAAACCAAAACTTCTGTGTCCAGAAGATATGTTCCATGCCAACCACAAGTTTTGTACCACATTTTGTTGCACACCATCAGGAAGAAGAATATCCAGTACAATGCGAAAACCTCTTCATCATGCAGGTTTATGCAATACAACTAAATGTATGTGTCCCCTCATTGGACGACAAAAAAGAACCTGCTTATCTTGGGCAACAAAACCTGTTTCCTGGACCAGACAACGATAGGCTCCTGTACTTTTTTTACAAACACCTGCGGCTTCTGTGACTGATGCGAAATATCTGGATGAGATCCATTTGTCTGCCCATATACCGGTGCGATTGGCAATGATTTTGTTCTGAAAGTTAATAATGCATGACCTCATCAAGTTGTAGTTGTTGAGGAATATACTGAGGGTCTTGGTTTGGAGCGAATGGAATGGCCAGCTATTCTCTAGACCTGAATCCCATAAAGCATCTGTGAGACTATTTTGGTAGACAGGTTGTTGCTTCCAAGCCAAAGATTTTTGTTTTCAAGGTCTATAGGAGAGCTTGAAAACAGCTTACTGTATATCTCGTTTTTGCAACCCATTTCAGTGATTAACATTTT
The DNA here is from genome assembly GCA_026290005.1 of Latrodectus geometricus. Classification (NCBI taxonomy): domain Eukaryota; kingdom Metazoa; phylum Arthropoda; class Arachnida; order Araneae; family Theridiidae; genus Latrodectus; species Latrodectus geometricus. The sequence continues at coordinate 1,479,040 of JAPDSC010131936.1, read as the reverse complement.
AATTGACAGCAAGGAAAGTTGATGCTGCTAGGAGTGAGCATATCCCTTTTAATAACTCCTTTCAGTTATGTTTCTATGACATTTTACCACATAAAACTGTGATTTATTATTCTTTCCAATAAGATTGTGTTTTTCTTATGTAATTAATTGCAACATAGAAATTTATATATCTTGTTTAGTGCACGTCATCCAAATTTGTTTCTACACTCATTCATTCATTTGCAAATTAAGCGCAAGAAACCAGTGGTTTCTTAACTATTGGAGGTAAGTGTATTAATGAATAGAAAGGTTTGAACCTGTTCATTAATGAAGATAAACTTTATATATAAAATTTAACTTTTATAAGTTCTTTAAAATGAATATCTTTTACTCCTGAAAATGTATGTTAGAAGTTTTTAGGTATTAAATATATTTCTCTCTTTTAGGTTGAAATTTATGGAGGTACTGACAAATATATGGCAGTTTGCCGTAAATGTTTTGCAAATGGTAATCTTATAACAAACAAGTTGGAAAGTACAAATATGAAATCTGTGTCATGTAACACAAATCGAGGAAGAGAAAACAAGGAGGTAAAAAGCACTCATTTGTCAGAGATAAAACAATTCTAGATCTGTTGTGTCAAACACTTTAATGGAATCACTTCTGTAGCTTTTAGGTATCTCATATTGTAATGTCAAACATTTGTTTTCCACTTTTGATACCTGGTGTATACATGTTTTTATATGAATTTTTAATACATATCAATAATATAAAATAAAAAAATAGCAAATAAATGGCAACAAACCTGTTAATGTAAGCTGAAATCAAAACATGCACAGTTCAAAAATAATCTATTTCTTTCATTTAATTATTAATGTAACAAATATATATTATTTTTAAAATGTGTCTAACCTCACATTTTAAAAGTTATTAAAAACTAAAAATCAATAAGTTTTATAAGAATCTTCTGGGGATTATCACTCTTGATCAATCTGGTGCTTTCTTCTCAGTTAAACACACTTAGTGATGAGGTGTCAATCAGATATTTTTTATGTCACCACATTATCAGCAGTATATGTTTTTGACTATTCCTCAGAGAAATTTTTGCAGATTAAGCAACACATTTTTCTTTTACTTGAGAAAAGAACTTGTGGATTTTATACAGAAAAATACAGTAACTGTAAGTTATACCTAATATTTTTATAGCATTTATATTAATCAGGCACGTTTCTAGCTAAAATATAATTCTTTCTTTTTTTTATAAAATATGTCTATTTTCTATAATAAAGTTTGTTAGTATTTAATTTCCTAAAAGTTATGTCACTATTTGTCTTCAAAATTGATTATTATTATCAAGCAATTATCATAACATAATATTAAATAAATGGAAAATGAGGCATTATTATTATCATATAATATGTTTCCTCTTATCTGTTCATAACAATATTTAATTTATACATGAATTAATAAGGATCTTAACTGCAATGTATACAAGTATACTTTTAATATTGTGTTGCAGAAAAAGATTTCATTTTAAGAGATTTCATGTATATAATTCCAAAAAAATGAATAAATAAAAGAAATATATTAACAAAATATTTAATTAAATACAACTATATTTGATATAAAATATTAATTCAACAAAGAATATTTAGTAACAACAGTATACTTCACAACAGGTATTTTCATTCTCAAATGCTGTCCACATAACCACACACTAAATTGGCTGGCACAGCTTTATCTGGAAAAGAAAATTTAAACAAAAATTTGAATAAATATATAAAAACAAAAAAATTTAACCTCATTTTTTATCTATTGTAGTAAGTAATTTCTTTTAATTTTACATTACTAAACAAGTTGAATTAATATGAAAAAAATTTTTTTAACAAATAATATGACAAATGTGAAATTTTTCAGATGATTTTTGTTTAATATTGGTTTTCTAAAACGAGAGAGCATAATGAAACAAAAAGTTAATCACAGCATTGTAAGAGAAGTAGTTGTACAAGTAATCAGTAAACTTATGCAATATGCCATAAGCTTCTACTGTGGCGAAATAAATCTTCTTTGATATTTCGCCTTAAAATTTATGAATAATATTGCAATTATTATTTTTAACTTTTAGAATCTTCATCGCATGAGAACTGCCATACAAAGAAAATTATAAGTACAGCATTAAAAATGTGTATTTAAAGAATTATCTTCTTAAAAGATTCCTGAATATATTTTCCATGAATGAGAAAAAAACAGTGAGATTTCAAAATATTTGTCAGAGAATAAGTTCTTTAATTTTTTTTATTGAAATTTAATAACTTGAAGAAAAGAATACAGAAACATCTACAATTGTAATGTATCATAATAAGTATTAAAAGTATTTTTAATTTCATTTCCACTAGTGCTAGTGGAAATGAAATTTCTGTGAATGAGGAAGTACTTCATTGCATCACCTCCTCCAGAGATTAGTGAGAAAAATCGACTCTTAATTTGTAGAAAACAATGTGTCATTTAGAATAGTTTAACAATTTCACTATTCAAAAAATTTTATGAAAATACACATTGTGTTTTTATTCAATCTGAAAGAGTTCTTCAGGGAAGTGTCTTGAGTATTACTATTTTTAATATTTGCATCACAAACATTCTTCATGTATTGCAGGGCTCGGAGTTGTCCTGATATTCCTGAAATTCCTGATTTTTTAAAAAATGTCCTGAAATGTCCTTATTTTTCAAAATAAATCCTGGAATTCCTTAATTTTTTATTACATTCCTTTGAAAGTTTAATTTCAATTAATAATTTTATATTTTTCAGTTGTAAATTTTTCTTTCAGAGGAATATATTTTTTCTTTCAACTGCTTTCTATGCAAAAAGAAAGAAAAATTTCCTCCTTTTTTTGTTCTCTTTCAAACCGCAAATAGGGTTGCCATACATTCGTCTCCGCCTCGTTTTCAGCCATTGCTCACGCGTGTCTGAAGTCAAAAAAATTTAGGTTTGGGTTTACCATTAAATTCTATTTTGTGCCTTTACAGACAAAGATTCTGGTTTTAGTAGTGCACAACTATTTACAATGATGTCGAAATTGTGAGAATTATTGGCCTACGTTTATGCGCATGCTTGAAATGCTTATCGCGCTATTTTGAAAGATTTTGATGGGTGTTTTGAAAAATTTTTATTACCAAGCTCAGAATTTTATTTTTTGAAAACAATTAATTTTTTTTAAAAATGCCAAGGAAAACGAAATTTTCCGACAAATGGTTGGAACTGCAAGATGGGAATAAATGTCTAATCAAGACATGGTGCCGAAGTGTTGACGATGTTCATTCTGTGGAGTGCTTCGTATGCAAAAGCAAATTCAGTGTTTCAAATATGGGTTTTAGACAAGTTCTTGCGCATGCAGATGGATTAAAACACAAAAAAGCTGTGAACTGTTACAAGAATCAAACACTATTTACTATCAAGTCATCAACTTCATCTGATCCTCGACATCGACTGTAGTAGTGAATAACAAATCATGGCTCCCCAAAACGACATCAGAGAAAACCATTAAAGCTGAAACCATTTTAGTTTTAGTGGCAATAAAAAATAATTATTCTTTTTCATCTTTGAATGATTTAGCTAACATTTACGGAGAAATTTTTGATGATTCCTCCATAGCAAAAAATCTCAAATTATCTGACAAAAAAGTAAGGTATATGATTAATTTTGGATTAGGTCCGTATTTCAAAACTCTTTTGTTTCGGGATATCGGCACTTCATATTTTGTTTTACTTTTCGATGAAACTACTACAAAACAAATAAAGAAACAGTTGGATATTTACATCTCATATTGGTATGATAAACAAGGTAAAAATGTCATTTGTTACCTTGAATCACATTTTTAGGGCATGCTGAAGCCAATAAAATTGTAAAAATTTTATTAAGTTTTATTCAAAATAATGGTTTAAATTTAGAAAAATTAATGCAGTTGTCAATGGATGGACCAAGAGTTAATTTAGCTGTTTTAAAGCAAATAAATAGTGAACTGAATAAGCAAAGTTTACCAGTACTAATTGATTTGGGTACATGTTGCTTACACATAATCCATGGAGCACTGCGTAAGGGTATTGATAAAATTGATTGTAATATTGATGGATTTGCTATAGATATTCATCAATTTTTCAAGCTATCTCCTGCAAGAAGGGAAGATTATCATTCCTTACAGTTAGAAATACTGGAAGAAACTTTAGCTAGACATAGTTTCCTTCGTCATGTTGAGAGCCGTTGGTTAACTTTGGGCTCAGTTTGTCAGAGAATTGTTGAGCAATATGATGTTCTAAAGGAATATTTCATTGTTAAAATACCTAAAGAGTCGAAATCTCCTTTCTGATAGACATCTTCGGATTATAAAACATTTGAAAGACCCTAAGACTCTGGCATATCTGCATTTTGTTTCATTTTTTTTTGTAAAACTTTTGAACCTTATTTACTTCTAATGCAAAAAGTCGAACCTTTAGTACATGTGATGTACAATAAATTAAATGAACTTGTTCGCAGTATTATGTTTAAATTTTTAAACCCAGAAGAAATCTGTGAAAAAAATGGAGTAAAATTGCTACAAATTAATGTTGATTCAGGAAAAAATTGGTTAAATTTAAACAAGATTGAAGTAGGTCATGGTGCAAAAGCAATGCTGGAAGAACTTACTGATAAAACAACATTTCTACAAAGTATTAGAAGCTGCTACATAGCAACTTCAAAGCATTTGCTTCAAAAACTTCCTATAACAAATCCTTTACTCAAAGATCTCCAGTGTTTGTCTCCTTATAATAGAAAAAAGGAAGAGTCTAGGAGTTCATGTAGCAGATTAATTCAACATATTCCTCATGTGAATAAAACTTCTTCAGATTTTGATAAGATGAATGAAGAGTGGATTCTTTACATGTGTGAAGATGTGACTTTGATTGTGAATGATTATGATAATGATCAAAATATCTGTAAATATTGGAATGCGGTTTTTAATATAAAAGATGCTGGTGGTTATATAAAATATCCTACTCTTTCTAGAGTGGTTAAAGCATGTTTGTCGTTATTGAATGTAAATTCCCAACCAGAAAGAGGGTTTTCAACTAACAATTATGTTGTGACAAAGGAGAGAGCTTCTTTATCGGAATTAACCGTTCAAAGTTTACGGATTTGTCATGATGTTATTCGAATGCATGGCAATTCTGTTTCCTCCATTCCATATATCAAAGAAATGATGCATTATATTCAGAAATCTCATGCAGAATATGCATCATACATGGAAAAATCAAAAGATGTAACAGAATTAGAGAAGAAAAGAAAGGACGAGGAAGATGTAGAAGCTACTAGTGAAAAAAAGTTTAAACAATCGCACCTATTAGAAAAAATTAATGAACTTGAGGAAGAAAAGAAAAATTTGCTTGATAATCAGTGTGTAGCTCAAAAACTTTTGGATGATGCAACTAAAAAAATAGCATGTGCTATCAGTGATGATAATATGAGTGATGTGAAAGTTGGACAAATGATGCTGTCTGTTGCTAATGCAGAGATTGCATCTGTGAATGATAAATTAGAAAAGTGCAGTATTAAGTTATTGGAATTAAATGCTAATGCATCCAGTTCAAAATGAACATTATTCAATTATACATAAATTAACTGTTAATTTAAAGCATTTATCATGTAACTTATTAATTTTCAGAAAATGTTCAGTATAAAAAGTTTCAATTTCTGTATTATTTTTCATATTGTTGTATTAAAAATTAAAAAACTCAGAATTTATTAAATAGTTTATTCCTTTCTAAAATGTGTTTTATGCATAAAACAGAAATTAATATGTAAAAGTGTGAGAATCGAAAGCACTTAGACACAACATTTGGCCACACCTTCCTCCCCTCCTCTTCGAGACCAAAAGAAAAGGTTGGCGGAATGATTACAGAGAGGGGTATGAAACAGAGTGTACATGTCTCTGAAACTTGCAACTTCTGTTTTGGGTGTCCTAAGCCATCGGGGATCGTTATGATTTGGAGAAGTCAGTCTCCTAATAATCTATTTGTTTAGGCTTCTTAAGCCATCTTATATAAGGGATATATTATTGGAGACATCAGTCTCATTATTTATGAATAGTTAATTGTTTGGGCTACTTTAGCTAGCTTCATTAGTTAATTATGTGTGTTAGAGACGCCAGTCTCAAAAAAATATCTATCGGCTTCTCAAGCCATGTGATTGATTTCAAATGCTTGTTTTGTGTTGTGATGCTCTAGAAAAATAAATTAAAATTAGCATCTGTAATTTTCTTCGCAATTATTTCACCCGAACCTATGCACTCTGATTTACCATTATCGGATTACCAATTCAAAATAGAACGTTGGGAACTTTACTAAAAGTAACATTGGTTTTCTTTAATTATTGAAATATGTCCTGATATTTCTTGAAAATAGTGTCCTGAAAAAAAAAATTCTGTATTCCGACCCCTGTGTATTGTAACCATCAATTCACATATAACATATATTGATGACCTCCAAATCTTTTGCCAAGGTTCTAATATGTCACTCATTGAATAGCAATTACAAAGTTCAGTCAATAATCTTGTTGCTTGGTGCAATGATAATGGGCAAACTTTATCATCTTTCAATAGTAATTGTATTCATTTTTGGAGAACAGCTTCATCCTGATCCAGAAATTGAGATATCAGACACAATTATTCTGCGGTTAATCAGGTATAGTTTCTTGGGCTGTAGTGTTTGATAAAAAGTTGACTTACCTACCACATATCTTAGATTTGCATAAGAGATGTGAAAGGTTGATAAATATTCCCAAAGTACTCTCTCATACCCCTCGAGGTACAGATTGTACAACATTACTCTGTGTATATCTCTTATTTTATCTCGAATTGACTACAGTAATGCAATTTCTGGCCTGTACATCTGAGTGGAGTTGGCATTGCTGGGCTACTGCTAAAATTGCCACTGACTTTTTTACATTTTTGGAAATTTGCTTAATGTCAAAAAATATAAGACTTTATTTCCTCCCACTGGATGAAAACTTGGGATTTGCAGACAAACAACAAATCATATATCTTGCATTCTTCCATTCCCAGTTATTTCTAAGTGAAGAGTTAATGTAAAACTTACATGCCTTCTCATTGGACTTGCTCGATTTACACACAAGCACTTATTCTTGTCTCAGAGTGCTCTGATTTGTGACAAGTGTAATATACCATATACAGTGAGTATATCATATTTTAATTGTACGAACTTCAATGATTTATGCTTAGTATTTAACAGTACAAATTTAATTGGGCATAAACCACATAGAAATTCGTTTGTTTTTTTACTTTTATCCATTTTAATACCTTCCATCTTATACATTTGACTAGCCTTTAATTACTAAGTTTCTAGTTTTAAGCATTGTAAGGAGCAGAAATGTCCAGTATTGGACCTTGCACTAGTAAACCACACAAAAACAGTGTGTGTGCATTACATAAATACAATCTACCACTGCATACTTTTTAATAGAGGTATCTAGATCAAATTAATGGTAACAGAGAAATCCATTAAAAATAAATAAGTACGACATTTATTTTTGTTTTATGAAACCCTATTCCAGTAGCAAAAAGTTTAAAGTATTTCCTTTGATTACATATCAATAACCATAGAAAATGGGAATCATCCTAAATATAGAAATTCGCAATGTAGAAAAAAATCATTGTTGAGAATTCAAGAGTCTAATTATGCAAATGCCTATTTTACACCTCAAATTAGGAATAAATTAATAAAAAGTCAACATTTTGAATTTGCGACGCATTTAAAAGAAAAATTGTAATATGCACAGCAACATTTGAAAAAATATTAGTTCATTTAATAATTTTATCCTCTTATTTTAATTAGACTTCTTAAAATGGTTTCCTTATTAATAATTTTAAAATCATTCAAGCATAATTAAAACTTTATATATAATGCTTATACAGTCAAACATAATAAATGTGTATTAATAAGTAAACAATTTACACTCAGAAAACTTTCAACCTTTATAATAAAGAACAGGAAATTAGACTTTGTTTATAAAAACACTCAAAATCATATACCTTGTATTTAATCAACTAATCTTACATAATAGGAAATTAGTAAACTTAAAAATATACAATAGCAAATAAATGACTGTAGTTTTTATAAAAGAATAATAAAATGTAACTAATGTAATACCAATCATCTTAGGATATGCTAGATTGAGATTTTTCATGATATTTATAAATTCTTCCTTAGACTTTGTTAAGCGAGCATTGTGCATTTTTTCTTCCAAAACAGAAGTTACAGTATTTCCTACAAAACAAATCTATTAAGTTACATCATCAAAATTTCATAAATAATGATTGAATTTATAAATTACATTATCACAGATTATATACATACAAAGTGAGAAAAAGCCTTCCTTCAAATGTGTTGTGGGAACGGTGTAAAACTCTATAAAGTATAAAATTAAAGGGTACAGAAATATATTTCTGAAATTTTTTCATTTTGTAAATTAGTAACTTTTTATAATCAATATGCTAATTTAATTGAATGAGGTAAATGTCAAATCAGTTTTATGGACATATTATGCGTTTGTTATTTAAATAACTACATTTTCGATTTTTTTTCCCATCTGCATATTTTAAATTGGAATTAATGTCTAGAGTTAAATAAGAACAAATTTAAGCTTTTGATTTGAAATAAGACGCCACATCAAAGCTAATGCTGCACTAAATTAAATTGCACGTGGCATCCCTATGGACATCATTGTCATTAAATCTTGACCTATGTTTTTTGATACATAAAAAATAATTAAAAGAAAATGTATAAAATGGAAAAACAACTCAATAAGAAAATTTAAAATATATGTTCCCACAAATATACTTTTACTCACATAAAACACTCAATTCAATGTTAATAAAACAATTAATTCAATCAAGTTAATCATACTTGCTATGTATGATATTCATATAATACTGTTATAAAAATATTTCTACAATAATGTATTAAGCTGAAAAAAAAAGTTAAAATTTTATTTCTAACAATAAAAATAATTACAAGAAACTGAATTATATGTATTCAATATCTTATTACAAATGTTCGAAGATTATCTTCAAAGTATATTATGAGAATTAAAATCACTATTGAAACATTTCTATATTTGTTCAAAAGTTAAATACACAGAATCCAGGATATTTCTGAGGTGCTCTTGAGAAGTGACATAAGAAAAAATCTGTATGATTGTTGTTGGAATCAAATTTAAGTGCTATCAGATCCTTACAAGAAAGTTAAATTTGATTTCTAGATAACGAGGAAATTTTTTAACTTAATATTTTCCATGCCAATACGCTAGACTTGTGTCAACTGTAAAGCCTTTGATGAAATTCAAATTAACATAAGATTCTTGAATAAGCAACTTCAGAATCTAAGGAATTAAAATGGAGTGAATTGGACCATGGTGATTACTCTTTTATAAGTTTATTTGAAGTATTTTATTGATTACAGGAGAATGAACAATAGTCAATTATCAGGTGCATTTGAGAGAAAAATTAGCTTGTTGAAATTTTCAGTCACTATGTATTCATCTACAGTGAACACTCGTTTATGTTTATTTTGTATGAATGTTTACTTTATGAAGATTCATAATTTTACAAACTAGAGCCTGACTCTAGCATGGTCACTTATGTAAAATTATAATTTGTATTAAAAAACAAAAATTTTGAAACCTCTTTATTGAGAATTTAATTTGTCTTCTCTTATCACCTGAAAAAAACTTGGATAAAAAAAAAAAAAACTAGCTGAAAAACTTAATTTTTATTAAAGAATCAAATTTTCAGAATTATAGATAATTAACAGAATTGCTGGTGTTGAAATTCGGGATTTTTTTTAAGCAATTGATCTCAAATTTCTACCATCTTACAGTTTATGCATCAGAATATAATCAATAGCTACTATATTTTAATTTGAAAGGTACTTTTTACTTAAGTGATCATGGCTTGGAACCACCTTATGAAATAATTTTAGGTGCCATGCACGCATGAATCATCATTTTGACTAGCAGGCTTTTTTTTAAAGAAACCACATTGACTGAAGACAGATAAGAACATTTATCTGGTGACTTGAACTTCAACATTGCAGGTTGAAATTTTTTCAGCATATTACTTTTTATATGTAGATTCAGATGTAATTATCGGATGATTGAATGATTGCGAACATAACGAATGGAAAATATGTTATTAAAAATATAGTTTTAAAGGGAAAATATACTTTTTTTGATTTTTTATTATTAAAATGAAAGGGGGAATTTTATTTTGCATTTTTCATTTATAGTGCATAGTAAAAAAAACTTCTAACAATCCTTACAAAGAAAAAGCTTGATAAAAAAAAAATTTAACATTTAATATATATTTTCCTATTTTTATAAACTTTCGGTTTTAAAAACTACTTTATTAGTCCCTAAAAGTTTGTAGAAATGAGTGTCTTTTGTAATATACTTGTGGCATGATGGGCATTTAAACTATGCAAAATAGTATATATTATAATATGATCTATCCCTATATACTTTAAGTATATTATTTATTTAGTTAATTTTTAAAACTCTCTTTAATTTCAGAAAATTATCATAAATATTCTAAAAACATAAATTTACTAAATTCTTATTAATATTTATAAAAAAAATAGCATCAATCTTTTGAAAATATGAAATAGTATATTATTTCCTAATGCATTAATAATTGATATACACAAGGTTAAGATAAGCACAACTAATATTTGAAACCATAAATATATAAAATGCATAATATGAAACAGAATTTTAACTAATATTCATACATACAATATTAAAGAGCTTTTATAACATTAATTGTAATATTTGAAAGAATTTGTCAGTTAAAAATTATAAGAATGAGATAAACAGAAATTAGCACTCAATTAATAAGAGATAATATTTATATAAGATATTAAATATTAAAAGTAAATACATAGCAAATAAAGTATATAATGAAATGGCTGTTGAGGAGTTATCAAAATTGAATAAATAAATTAATGATTAATTAAAAATAAATAATTTTTAAATTTATATAATTCTATGTAAGTAATTGATTGTTAAAATCGTTTTCATTCATGTACTTATTTAAATGAAGCCTTATGGCTAGTGGTAGTCATTCGAACTCCCAAAGCAGGGGTCTGAAGTTCTATCGTTTGGGCTGGACAAGGTCGATTCAGCTTTTCAACTCTTCAATGGGTTAATACAAAGCATGCTTGGAAATTAAAAATTAGGGGTTTCACCTTAAACTGACTTTTTTGGTAAAGGGTGTATGTTCTGCACCCCAGGGCCCTTGATCAAGTTCCTGAAAATAACCACCAAGGGCCCTTGGTGGTTATTTTCAGGAAG
>JAPDSC010131936.1:1455436-1467266 GCA_026290005.1 Latrodectus geometricus | reverse complement strand
TTCCTGAAAATAACCACCAAGGGCCCTTGGTGGTTATTTTCAGGAAGTATAATCCTAAGAATGAGAAGTTATTTTAATTTAGTACAAATAAATCAAAAAGTTAATTGCATATCAACAAGTTTTTTTATTCTTGTCATATAAATAAATGCCTTGAAAATTTGATATTAATATCAACTACTGTCCTAACTATTCCACACATTAAACTAATATATACATTATTTCCTTCATGTGATACCTTTCCTTTAAAAAGTGGAATATAAATATTCATTCATGGATATTTTATAAGGAAGGATGGAATGGAAACACAAGTAAACAGAAAATATTTTTAAAAATATTCTGCTGAAAATAATAACAGGAAAAACATTCCAAACATTAAAATCTCAGAATATCAATTATAGAAACATGCTTTTTAGTATATTTAAAAACGTTTTTACTGTGACAGAAGAATATTTGTCTATTAAGAATTTTTTTCATTGGAACTGAATTGCATTCATGACTTTCTACATGTTTTTCTTAACTAATATACTGTACATAAAACTATTCATTTAATTTTCTTTCTATATTAAAATTAATTTAAATTAAAAGAGGAAGGATTATTGTAAAGCATTTATTGTTAGCAATAGAGTAAAGTAAAAATTTAAAATATACAATAACCAGTTAAAAAAAATTTGGAAATTTCAGTGAACTAGTAAATGCATGTGTTTTACAATTTAACATTCAACAGTTACTTAAATTTGATATAATTGAATAACTTACATCCAATTTACTAACATCATAGTAGTAAGAATGATAATCATTTAAGAATTTAATAAGGTTGAGAAAAATTGTATGACAGATAGATTAACTATATAAATTATAAAATGAGGATAATCATACCTTTATAATCATGTGCAAAATACAATAAATAATCATCAGGAAGACTGAATATTTGAGAATGAACAGAATCATATAATCTAGCAGAGTCACCTATAAAAAATATCTTCAAATAGTATACAAATGAAAATATAATTGACATGATTACTATTATGCAGGAAATAATGAATTTTTATTATATATAAATAATGTTTTAACACATTGACTGCTTATCACGCGCTAGCGCGTAGAGTGGCGATATTGCTGAAGAGCCAATCACGCAGCAGCGCGTGATGTGTGGTAATGTCTTAGTAGCCAGTCACGCGCTGGCGCAGAATCCACTTTTGATTGTTTATTCTCTAGTTTATCTGGCAATGCTTGAAGGGTATTTCTGCTGGTATTGGTATGGAGATATGATTAGGAACTATCTGCAAATATTTAATTTACAGATATAAAATAATAATATTTCATTAATAATTTTAAATCATATTTCCAATTATTAGTATGTTGGCTTCTGGGTACAATCTACTTCGATGTCAAAGCAGTAACTATCAACCCCATCACTAGAGACTGGCAGTCAATGTGTTAATATATTAAACAATAATCTATAAAGTTAGAAAAAAGTATAATTAAATAATAACCTATATGAAATCTTACTAATTGTTAATTGATTCTAAATGAGAATCCATATTTCAGATGCAATGTAATTTTACTAAGTGTAATAAAATTTCAACAAATTAACAATAAAATACACAAAAATTTGATTAATAGATTATGGTTAAATTTTTATTTATTTCCTTAACATTCATATTACATAATTGCAGACTAATAAAACCTTCAGCACAGTAAAGATAATTCATTTCATTTTAAATGATCTAAGATTAAAAAATATTGTCAGTAACAATCACAATTATTAAACATTTGAAGAAAATAAAAAAATTACAATTTATCTAATTTAAATTAGCAATTCATAATAATTAGGAATCCTGAATTTTAAGAAATTTTTGTTTTTACATTTTTTTATGCTGTTAACTAAAATAGATAGATTGGTAACTTCAGTGTAATTTAAAGCAACCAAAAATAAAACTTCTCTAGTGGTTTTTTATTGATGGGATTACATATAGCATAAATTTTAGTAATTCTAAGAATAAAAAAAAAAAATTTAAAGAAATGCAATAATATTCCATGATCATACTTTGAGAAAAGAAATAGATTTTGTTTCATTGATTTAAGAAATAAAATCACTCTATTTTTTAGTATTATTATTTTCAATAAAATTTATTAAAACATAATTACTCTCATATAAATACAAACTTCTTTTTATTTATAATTACAATAGTATTACTTTTAGAAATTTATAGCTCTTATTGAGAGGAGAAGGAAATTTTATCAAGAAAGGGAGCCTTCCTTGAACAAAATTCATGGGGATTACATATAAAATACATGTATAAACATTAATAGAAGAAATATTTTTACTAGATTAAATACTTATAACTGAATTCTGAAGAGTTCAGTCACAAGTGATTGAAATGAGAAAAGTCAATAAAACACAATTAAATCAAGCATTGTCAAATAAATAAGAAAGTCATTTCCTAATGACAGCAAATTTTAAAGTTAATTTTTGCCCAATTTCAACTTTAAGAATAAAGCTTTTTACTAAATTTTAAAATTGTACAAGTTCTACTGACAATGCCAAAAATTAGTTAGCCATGTTTATTTATATGTGAACAATGAGATTTAGGGATAACAAAGACATTTGCTACAACTTTGATGAGAAATTGAAACATAGGAACATTCCCTAAAATTACTTGATTCTTATCTTGTTTCATAGCAAGAAGAAAAAAATATTCAGAAGCGAAAAACAGAGGAGATTTTAACAGAACTCAGATTGATAAAATCATATTTTGTTATGACTTGGAACAGAATTTGCATAATTAAACATCAAAATGTATTTTGGTAATTCTAAAATTTGTATGCTTAGATATGAATAATTTATTTCAGAATTAATTTACACAATTTGCTTGATTTAAAAACTTTATGCCATTTTAATTAAATAATTTTCTAATTTGATTTAATAGACAAAACTTGACATTTGAAAAAACTTTTTTTAAGTAATGCATACCTTACTAAAAAATTATGAAACATTGACTACCAATTCTAGTTAAAATGATCATTAATTTAACAATAAACATACACTAATTTTTACAAAGGAAAAACTAGAAATATGAATATAAAACAGCAGAAAACTCCTGAAAATCTAGATCACAAATTTTGAAGTTGACCAAAATAAATAAAAAAACTTCTTTATGAATATTGATCAAATAAAAAATCTACTTATTTTTTATGTGATCCATTTTGTTTTGAATTAAGATTTGAAGATTCTAAATTACAATTTTTTCTTACCATATGCACTAGGTGACTAACCCTTCATTACAACAAGGCCAGAAATCTTACTCATTTAGTGTTACCCAGTAGCCACTTGTGAACCAAGTCAAAAAGGCAAGCAGCTTTACCCATGTCACATCGCCACAAACCTGTTTATAGAGTGGGTCACATTCATCATCATCTCAGAAGAAAGGAAACAGAGAGGGTAAGGAAATGCCCATGTCTGAACCTGGGACCAACAGCCTAGGAGTTAGGAACACTAACTATTCAGCCATCAACTGTTTCTAAATATCACATAGAAATAAGATAATGCATATTAATAAAGTTCTAAGACCAATCATGCAACTGTATTTTTGCAGATCTTAATCAAAAAATTTTAAGTATCATTGCAATAAATTTCAACAAATATCTCTCAAATCAAAACATGATCAATTGAAAACTTAATCTAAAATATAAATTCCACATGACATTTGGTTTAATGTAAGATTTTTTTCATTTAAATAAAAATCTCAAGAGGGACATACAAATAATAGCCATTTAAAATCTGAGTAGTGTTAAATAATTTAATTTTGATTTGAATAATGTATGTACAAAGCTCAAGATTTACTTAAAAAACTCTTTTGATATATTAATTTCATTGCACACACTTGATATATAAATAATTAAATTTTCTTTTATAATTTTTACACTATAAAAAATAACAAATATAAATATTTCTAATCATAGTATCCAAGAATTAATAAATTTATTTTTACTTTAGAAAAATATACAATTTAAATTATTTTATACAATAATAATAAAAATAGACGGAAAATTTCTTAACATAAATAAATACATAATTTATTTAAATTGAAGAATTTTCAGTTAACTACAAAAAATTTTTTATTTGAATTGAATAACAAAACAATTTACATTACCTTCTTGAAAATCTGTTCGACCACAGCCCCGAAATAAAACAGCATCACCAGTAAATGCAGCTTTTCCTTCATGGTAAACATATGTAACACAACCTGAAAAGTTCCGATTTTTTTTTTAGACATAGATAGTTGTTTTGAATAAAAAAAAAATCAAATAACTTTATTTATCAATGTACTAGCATTTTTATAAATACATAAAGTTCTGAACACAAGTTTTATATTTTAGCAGAAAAATATACCAGATACTTTATAATTGTGTTCATTCAAAATTAAGGTAAAACACAAAGTCAATACCAATTTTACAATTATCTTTTAAAATATCAACAAGGAATTTTTGAATAATGTTTGACATTGTACATAATAATTGAACTAGATTATAATGATTTGGTATAATACAAATGCTATGAAATTCCATGTTATCCAAATAAATTTTGATCTCATGAATAAAAACAAAAGATCTGATTTGCAAAGAATGTTCGAATAGATTTGCTGATGACAAAGGAGTACTGCAGTTTATAAAGCTTTTCACAAACAGTAGCAAAGCTACAAATGAGGCACTATATCATCAAATCAATCAGAACATTAATTAGCATCTCTAATTATACTTTAATGCATAGACCCTTTCATCATTAATTATAATAATAAATGGTTGCAATATATTTTTGGCTATGGAAAGTCATCACAGCCAAAAGTTCAAGCTCAATTTCACAAATAACTATGAAGACATTGGTTTTAAGAATATATGCATAATATACAGGTTTAAAGAGAAATTAAATTATTGTAGTATTAGTGTATTTTGAATTTAACAATACATTTTTACATAAGAAGCTAAGTGAGACTCAATTCATTTGTATCATTAATAAGTTAACAAAATAAAAAGGTATTTAAAATAAAATTTCAGTCAATAAACTATAACAAAACTGTACATTTTTAAAATATTATTGCTTTAATTTTATTTTATTAATTGTCCATTGCAAAACTGTTTCAAATTAAAAAATAAAAATACAATGACACATTTCTATTATTAACTAGATATCCTAATGTAATATATTCTAATTAATTAGTGCAAATATAAAAGTATAGTATTTAAATTGGTGCTGCAACATGATATTTGAAAAGAATTTTAATGAAATTAATTATTTCAAATTAAACCAATTAGTATTCATTAAACTACCATTTTTTTTTTTTTTTTTTTTTTTTTTTTTTTTTTTTTTTTAAATTTTGAAAGCTTTGCTTGCAAAACTTTATAAAAATGGTTTATTTGAAAATTTTCAATTATTATATTTATATATAATAATTGAAAAAATTTCCAATAAACCATTCATAATTAGCATATATTTTATAACTAGCATTTACTTGAAATTTCCCTCATTAATTTTCTAATCACATAAAATTTTAATTTAAAAACCACAAGGGTTTTGGTGCATAATATAACTATCCAATTCTTAGTTTCCTATGTTTAATTAGACATACAAAACAATTACATATTGCTTTGAGAAGCACTTTAAAAGTAAAATCTTCAAAGGAATTACTTGACACTTTCAGAAAGTGGTTTAAATATACTCTAAGGATCAGCAGCTCAACAGTAAGGATTACAGGACAGTTTTATAAGAGAATAAAATTGAAGAATAAGTTTCTGATCTCAAATAGGAGCATTTTTTTTTCTTTAAGCTGTTTTTATATGACCCTTTATTTAAGTCTGAGAACACAATTTTGGTTATTTTAAAAAATAAGTTGATTTTAAATGAATTAACAGATCAAAATTGAGAATTAGTAATCAAAAGTGTATAGTGAACTAAAAAATAGTCATCTTCCTGAGTTCATTTAAAGATTCAATAATTATTAGCACTGAGATTTTTTAAATCATAAAGCAGAAAACATGAAAGACAGTTTAATAAATGAATCTAGTTAAGATTAGATGAATTGGACAAGATCCTACACTAATATCAAACAGATGTATGCATATTACCCTATTCCCTGATAACCAAATACAAAATTATAACCATGCACTTAACACTCAGAAAAATACAGGTGAAAAATCAAGAATTTTCAATTAAAATGCAAAAACTATATTTTCAAAATATCAATGTTACATATTTCGTGTGGAAATGACACATTCAAATATTTTCTTGAAGCTCTAACATATTTTAAAAATGCTATATACTGCTTGCAGCTCTAGTTTACACCAATAAAAAATTTTGCAGACTCAAATTTCCTTTTTGCCCTACTTTAACAAGGCAAACTGAAAGAGAGGAGCTTTTTATAACCAATTTAGCAAAAACTCATACTTCATCCCAACTCATTTCTGAAATAGATTTATCATTAAAAGAATCCTTGAAGCTAATTGAAAGGACAATTAAAAGGGCTTTTTATGTGATATTTTTTATACATAATACCTGCTTGTATTATGTTCTGTGCTTGTAGTAACTTCAACTTTGGGCTGGCTAATACTTAGATTAGCCAGTCCAAAGTTGAAGTGTCTGATTCTGAACAATTATTTTGCTGTTATTATTAATAAAATAAAATGAACTCTTGTAAATCTATTTCAGAAATATTGGATAATCTACACAAAACGATTTAAAGTTATTTTCAGTAATCATGATAAATACTTTTGAAAATCTCTGCTTCTTAAATTTTATTTTTGTAGAAGAGTTGAAAAAAAATTAAAACTATTAAGCCTTACTGATAAAAATAAACTTTTCTAATTAATAGAATTTAATATTCTATTGATCAGATAACATTTTTTATAGACTTATTGTTTATTGGTCAAAATTTAAAGAGAAATTTAAGAAGTTTATTGATGCCAGCTGAGATATTCTAAAACACAACCTTTAGGGGTTTTGAAAATATGTATGTATATTTGCTTGCTATTTTAATTAACGAATCACTGATTGAGAAAAACTCCTACAGTAAGTGCAAACTAGTGAACCAATACTATGTTACCAGACGATTAATCTATTTCATTAAATCTCAAAATGATTTTTAGTGTTTTAAAGTTAATTAAAAAAGTGATTATATAATAAAGGAAAAAATTTTAATCTTCCTAAAAGTAGATTGTAGTTACATATGTGTAATTACATAATTGATAGTGAATAGATTATTAATGAGATACTTTTTACTGTGTATGAGAGTGACAAACTTGATTTATCTAATAAATCGCAATGGTATATTGGTACACTTCAGTTATGCTTACAAATTGTTAATTTGATCAGAAGAATGTAATTTAACAAATAAAATAATAACAAACAAATAAAATTAAAATAACAATATTTATATTTAAAAAATGTATGCAACAGAGTCAATCCCATGGCTGCTTAAGGCATATTATCTGTATTTAAATTAAAATTTGATATCATCTGATTAAAAATGCATATTTCAATTCATTTTTATATTCAATCTTTTTCTCCATCTTATCTCAAATATTCAATTTGATACATTAACTTCTGTTCATAGATTGACTTGAACAAAATACTGCAATCAAAAGTAAAGTCGTATGTTTGGCCATTAAACACCAAATTTTGATTCAATAATAGACTTCTTTAAATTATACATTTTTATTTTCTATTCTGTTATATCTATTCCTACATAATTGGATGGATGTTTTATTTGATTCCAATATTATTCAATTAAACATTTCATTTTATAAAAATATAGTAAACCCTCACTAACAGGCAGGTTGTTGTTGTTACTAATCTCCATGTATAGGAACATACTAGACAAGGTCCACGTATCCATTTACTCTTAGAAAATCGAAAACAAACATAGGAAACTTGTATATGTCTTCAAGAGACAACCCAGGCACTCAAGGATATGTGCCGGTGATGCTGATTCATCTTGACTTTTAAGACAATTTGGGTGCATCTTGAGACCTCTCTCGTAAGTAAGCCTTTTCAAGTGTCCACAGAAGATTCTGGAAAATGCTGTCTGAACATATCAATCGCAATCAAAACAGGCTAGTAGATTACTCATATTTTTGTCTTCCTTATTTTTGACAATAAATTACAATATTAAAAAAATTCTACAATACAAAAATAAATCATGCAATTAGGTCTTTAAAACTTCACCATTTAATGAAAAAAAATGATCAACCTAAAAAGAAGATAAACAGATGAATTTGTCAATATGGATTAATCATCAATAAACAGTCAATTTTTGCACATGAGGGAAACAATTTATTCATTCTGCACTACTAGAAACATAGAAGCCCAAAGAGGGAAATGAACCCACAAACTGTAGTACCCTAACAAATAAATTCATGTAAGCAGCTTTCAAATGTTATGGAAAGTATTGCATTGCAAAAATTAGACTGAAATGTTTAGTATTGATAAATTTTTTCCTCTTGATAATGTGTTTTACACCACAAGCCACAATTTTCAGAATCTAATTAATCAGCATATTTAAATTCCTGTGTGAAATAACCAATGAGAAAAGTTAAGATTATTGCAAGGTAAGATTATTACTTCCACACTAGCCAATATTGCATATTTTCTATTATGATTACCTGAGTTTTTGATGCAAGACCAGAAATCTATCAGTAAATCTTCTGAGTGAATTTTCTGAACATGTTTTAATTTCAACTATAACCAATATAAGAAAAAGAGAGACCAATACAATTGTATCTTACTTTTCTTTAACAAAAACATTTTCGTTAAATTTAACAACAGTTGCTCCCATGTGGAGAAAAAACAGATTCTATATAAAAAAAGTACATAAAAACCAACGACAACTAAATCCAATAAGGGGATACTGAGTAGTTATACAAGTAATAATCCAATGTACAAGTGAACATATGCTCAGATATATCCTTAAGATGCTCTCCACCCTTAATGAATCATCCCGTAGATGAACCATTTGCTTTATCCATAATGCCACTTGATGTATTGAGAACTACAGCACACCTTTTACTTATCTGAAGCAGAAACCAAAGTAAAGTGTTGGTCTTTGTGAGCTTAAATTACCAGACCCTAATTTTCCAAGGCATATGGGTCTCCATGCAAGCCAAAAACATGGTTGATTTAGCCTTGAGGAGCTTTTAACAGTATGAAAGCTGCAATAGCTACTCAAAAGCTTTTAATCTTATAAAAATCAATTACAACAAGAAAGAAAACCAGAAGAGAAGATGAAAAGAAAGACAGAAGTAAAATCACTGGGGTACCACAGGATTGTAACACATGTATATTTTTAAAGAAATTAGACTCTCTGAAGGGGAATTGACTATGGAAAGTGAAACAAGATCATAAATATGTAATTTTGTATTATTTTTCCATAGTCAATTCATACGATTTATTACAAATTCATACTATTTATAACTACTAAATGCATAACATCAACTTTAGAACTAAAACAAAAATTTCTTGTATAAGATGAATATTTTTTACGAGTGTTTAGATACGTGTCATAAGTTTACCATTTGTATGGCCTGGTGTAGGTCTCACTTCTAAGTTAATGCCTCCAACTTTCAATATTTCCAGTGGTTCCAAATGTTTATCAGCTTTTGCACCAGAAACACAAGAAATCACACTCTGACATGTAGGCAGTAATTTTTTGATTTCACCAGTTCCAGTAATGTGATCAGCATGAACATGAGTGTTTGCTAACAAAATTGATAAATGAAATAACACACACACACACAAACACCCTTAAATTATTCTAAATAATACATTAAATTTTGATAAAATGATGAAAAATATAATTTTTATATATTAATCTACTAGCTTTTATGGGAGAAATTAAGATCCTACAGAAAGATTTTTAAGGAGTCATACTGTGATCAAAGAATAATTTGTAAATTTTCAAATGATTTATATCAATAAGATTAATATAATGCAATTTCCTTACTTATATATAGATAATACTTATTTAAATAAAATTTATAAAATGTAATCTACTTATAGAAAAACTAAACAAATTTGACAGAGCATTAGGATTATAAAATACAATAAAAGTAAGAACAATTTTGAAAGAGAAATTTCTTCCTAAGCCACTAAAAGATTATAAAATTAAATTTATTGAATGTTACTAAAAGATTATATTTATTGAATGTTACCATTATTCAAGAAATTGCACTTTATAAAGATGAAATAGCTGATAACTATAACCTCCAACAAATTTATTTAGAACACAAAAAGATAAATTGATTATCAAAAGTGAAATATCTGATTAAATGGAAATTATTTTTCAGGCCAGACATAACTAATATTTTATTTTATTTTAATGTTTCAAACATGAAATATTAGAATTTAATATTCACAAAATGCAGTCCTATAACATTTGTTTCATTCCTAAAAACATTGTGGAAAAATAAATATAAGATCTTTGATGACTCACTGAGCCAAGTGTATAATAATGAATATATTGAAAAATATTATAAAATTATTCTAATATACATTTTTTATAAGTTATGTTTTTCATCTTTTTTAACAAGTTTTCACAGAAGAGCACAAATTCATAACAATTAATCCTTTTTAAAACAAGGAAATTTTTTCCATTTTCATTAAAAAGGATTAAAAATTTAAGACATTCACTAATAAATTATTAAAATAAAATGATTTGACAGAATATATTTAGTCAATCATAAAATATTCTAGTTAAAAAATTACTACAAATTCTAGTTATAAAACTTTAACAAATTCAAAATATTTGCATCAAATGTACCTCAATCTAATTATTTAACACCATTGTAAAATCTTTTCCCATTCAAAAACCAAAAAATATTTATAATACAGAAACTAAACCACAATACCTTTTAGAGCTGACAATTGATCTCTTGCTTCATTCAATTAATTGCTTGGCTGAGACCAATATTTTTACCCCACTAATGACTATCTCTAAAAGCTTCCACATCATTTTTGCAAAAACCCTATGATTACTCATCTCTATTGGTCCAATTAACTCAAAATTTCAAGAATGCTTAATTTTTGTTACCAAAAATATCACCACACTATCTCAAGATTGGTTTATTTCTAATCTCTAAAAACTGTTATTTTATAAGAATAGAACATTAGTTTCATAAATAAAATGATAATAACAAAACAATAAGTTAAACAGAAATATAAGATTTTATAACCATCACATATTATAAAATAATTATAAAAAAGTATTTATACAAATACTATACACTACTTATATTTTTTAACAATATTTATTCTGATATATATTATTATTTTATAATATGATTATATTGCTCCATTAATTTTCTTAACCTGTTTCTTAGTTAGAAATTTCTAAATTTTTCAATTCCAAAATCAAAATTTTTGTGGCATAAATGAAAAAAAAGTCCTTTATTTCTTAACTTATAAAAACTTATTTTTATTTAATAAACTTTGATATTTCAACCTTCATATGCTTTCAAATATTTTCTCCCAAACATTTAAATGACAGACTAAAATACACAATTTATAAGATACACAGAACAAAAGAGTGGCGGATGTATAGAAGTTCTCAATTTGATAACAGAAAATACTAAGAAGAATTCCATTATAAATATAGCTTTAAAATAAGTAAAAATAAAGCTTAAATAATTATATGAAAACATATTATTAAATATGAATAGTTCAAATAATAAATTATATTTTTATCTTTTGTGCAAAAATCCAAAATTATTGAACTTACAAGACTTCTATATAATCACAGAAAATAAGCAACTATGCAAATTATATAAGTACTATAAAATAAAT
>JAPDSC010131936.1:1398213-1450436 GCA_026290005.1 Latrodectus geometricus | reverse complement strand
AAAAAACTAACCGTAAAAATCCCTCGAAACTTATTTCAAAAAATGAAATAAGATTAATAACTAAAGTTCCAAAAATTTGGTCCCTATTCTTCCAGAACAATTTTTTTTAGAAAAATATTTATTGAGAGATTAAAATAATCTAGCCAAGTAATGTTTCCCGATTTTTATTCGAAAAAGAAAATAATTAAAATAATATGCAGTTTATGCTATCAGATTTTTAACGCCAATATTTTAGAAACCTCAAACAGTAAAAATTATTTTTCCCAACTTCTTCCACAGAAGAATAAGAAAGAAATTCTTTAATTTTATGAATATAAATGTTAATTTAATTTTACGATAAAAAAATTACCTGTCGAAATAAAGTACAAAGAGTATTTTTTAACATGTTAAGTAATAGATGACTACAGACCAATCTGATCAGAGATTTTGGTCTGGGTTGATGACATAAGTCAAGACGTCATTCAACAGTTTCCAAACAATGGTTGCTAACAGTTTCCTAACAAAGGTTGGCGTAACATGGGAATTCCCATTGCCAATTTAGTTGTTTTAAATATTTAATATTTCCTTATGGAAATGTAAAAAAGTAAACAACAAAAAAAATCATTTGGAGAGCAATATTTGAATTCTTAACATAATTTCTTTACAAAAAAGTTTTCGTAATTAAATTTAGAAAAACCCTTTGAAACGATAGTTATACATAAGCATTATTGTTTCTAAGGCAACCTGCTTGTTATGTTTGGTATACATTTCTGAAACAAACATTATCTAAAGTACTAGTCCGCGGTTGAATGCTAGCAGAGCCTACACTCATGGCGGGAATAATTATGATTAGCGATAAATTTCGCCAGTCAAGGTAACGCAGACCAATTATTTTCTGTCTGTGCTTGGTAATCCTAATTCGGGAAGTACACGCTCCGAGTTAGCAATAAGACGTCAACAAGACCAAGAAATCAGTTTCTCGGGTGCGACTTGTGGTGAGAGTTACGCTCCATCAAGCCAACGAAATTCTGGTAACTCTTCTTAGAAGTATCAGGAAATTACAGAAACTAAAACTTCTTTGTAATATATCGCACGGAACTTCAGGGTTCATATCGATTGAGAATCGATAAAATAGTCATTTAAAAATCACAAAGACTTATATTTGTCACGTTAAAGTAAATTCAACAGTTTGCTGAAATTTTCAACAAGAAAAGTCGCAATTTGACAGCTCCACATCAGGTAATACAGCAGTAAAAACAGCTTCCAATCACAGAAGTCTCAAATATTTCTGACAGTCAACAGTTTATATGCTCTAAATTAACATTCAAGACTGATCGTATTCACTTACTCACTCTATGTCAAGCGTGAAATCTACAATTTTTGTCAAGCTTCTGGAAGGTTTTAAGCTATCTTGCTTAGTAATGATTCTAGAGCTTTGGTGATGAATTTTTTCGGAAATATCTATTTCTCGCCAAGTGGTTGCCAAGTCTTTAGAAATGCCGTTTTTAAAGTAGAATACACGTGAATTGGGTAATTTTTTTTTTTGCCTAGAATTGAGTATTTCTGATATGTCTGAGATATTTAGACAAATACAAATAAAATTGTAACATTGCCCCTGTCTCAAGGACTGTATGTCCCGGGCAGTAAAATCTCCTGATAGGAGGCCAAAGATAAAGTAAAAAGAATTTACATTTTAAGACTATAGAAACACATTGCATACAAAAACAACTGAAAGTATTAGACAAATACGAAAAATATGAACTATTCAATTTAAATTATTGACACTATTTACAAAAGGATCATAGTCTATTAATTTTAATATATACTAGCGTAAGGAGCTAATCTGTCATAATGTACTACCTTGGGTTTTGAAGATGGTGATTTCCTGATACCACGATATCATTCAATACTTTTAGGACTATGTATAGTGTCTCAACTGGCTTGCAATTTTGAAAGAAGTCCTTTCAATCGAATCGGGCTCCACAGTCATACATTGTCACCTTTCTGAAATTTATGTCCCGCCACTTTTGTATTATAACTCGTCTTCATACACTCGGTCTCGAGCAAAGTTATTGACAATTCCAAGCCTGAAGATCTCAAAGGTATTCCTCTGGCGATGAAGATGTATCCAATGGACGAACAAACTGAAGATCACAAGGAAGACGAAGTTCATGACAAATGAACATTTGTGATGGAGTATATCCGGTACTCTCGTGGACAGCACTGTATTCAAGCAAGAACAACTGCAACTTTATGTCCCAATCTTTTTAATTTCTAGAAACCATAAGTGAGAGGTTATTCAAAGTGGTTCAGTTAAAACTCTACCATCCGATTTTGGATGCAATGGTATGGTCTGCGTCATATCTATTCCGAGCATTTGACACATTCCGTTGACACAGCAGAGATAAAATGAGTACCTTGCTCAGTAAGGGTGTGTTGAATCTGGAAATCCATTGCTGCATTGCAAATGTTTTTTTGCCACTTAGTAAAGTAGTCCATGAAAATTAGGATGTATTTATTACCATTTGAAGACCGTGGTAGGGGAGCCAAAATGTCCGGTGTTATCCATTCGAAAGATGCTCCTATTTTGTACCGAAGAAATCTCCCTTGGCTACATTTCTTTGATCTTTTACGAGCCGCATAGTCATCCCACAAGATTGGCACCACTTCTCTACATCTTGTTTTGTTTTACTCCAATAGAAGCGTTCTCGAACTTTCTGTAGAGTCTTCATTACTTTGAAGTGACCTTTATTTGAGATATTATGAAGTTTTTCAGAACATCTGGAATTCTTGACTATGGAAGAACAAGCTGCCATTTGAAGTTACTTCCATTATCGGATTCTCATTTCTTGTATTACACGCCATTTCTAATATGGAGTGAGTCCCATAGACCCTAATAAGTAGCAGGACTGTATATTAAGATGTCCTGTCAACTTGGTCTCATACTGATTCCTTTAATTTTAAAATTGGATTTACATCAGGATCCTCTTTTTGGGCTTCTCTTAATCCTTCATCACTCCATCCATGGGTCTGATTTCGATGTAGGTGTAACAATAACTTGATGTACCGAAAGATTCACTCGTTGATATTTCTTCTCAGCTCTAGAACAATATCGATAGCTTTCATTAAACGATTTCCTCGATAATGCGTCTGAATATTTCGTCTTAATCACCGATATGTGTGCTGAGCATGAGTTATTTTTATAACTTTATTATAAAAATTACACACGTTATTTTTATAATCCATCTTGAAATGATTTGCTTTGAAGAAATCCAATTCGAGAATAAATTCATCATTTACATTAGCGGTACTATTTCTGAATCGTTACCCAATTCGTTTACATTTTGTTACCATCCGCAATATCACTCTCCTTGGCAAACCCTTCGGTTAAGATTGACTCTTTTCCGTAACCATTAATCTCATCACCGGTCACAGTTTGGAAGGTAAAGCAGGGCGGCGTTCAGATGATTTCTTCTCCAAGATGGTCACTTTGTCTCCAGTATCGATAATTCTTCTGCAAGGGACTTTGTTGATATATCCCATAACAAAAAGTCCATTGTCATCGGCCCTTATAGAAGAAATATGAAACACTTTTAAATAGGGCATTTGCCTCTCTGGACAGTTTCTATGGACGTGTCTGTCTGCACCACAAGTCTAACACTGAATTGTCGTATCTCTGACACCTTTACGCTCCAATAATTTATAGACTTCCCGCTGCAAATCTTCAGTTCGCTTTATTAAACCAGAGCCCGAACCAGTAGCAGAGACTACTCTGATTGAGTGCCGGTCCTTACGTGCAACCTCTAACTTACGTACGTAAACTAAAGCAGACCCGATATCCTTGACATCGGCAAGATCAAGTGCTTTCTGTGTCTCCGGATCCCACATAATATCGATGAAATGCTGGAGAGCCAGATCTTGGGGTGTCTCAACAGGGCAATCCAAAAATACTGGATGGGAAAATCGCTGAATATCGGCTATTTCCCACACAACGTCCACTGGATGATCCACCTTGGACCTGTAGACACCCATAATTGATCCACGAGATAATCCACTGATAGTCTAGATGACATCCATTAGACGCCTAATGGATGTCCACTGATAACCACTTGTGGATGTGTTTTGGACATGGCGTCACATCACATCAAATGACGTCATGCATCAGACATGGCAGAATGCACATGAGCTTTCAATCATGTGCTATTATTTTTTATGAATGGCCGTTTCTATTGTCGTCAAATATTTTAATTCATTTCTTAATTCAATGAATTGCCTAAATATAAAATTGCTAAAAAAATAATCATTTTTATTTTGCTTTTATTTCATAATTTTAAGCCCCTATTACATTAGAGTTGCCAATATTTCATTTTGAGCAACTCCCATAGACTTAACATTACGTGACGTCACAGCTCGATTTTCGGCAACTCGAGCTCATCGTCCAATGAATGTTCGAGATTTCTACCAGGTTTGCTATAAGTAAATAGCTGTTTTACCAGAATTATTAACAGATCGCTTTTCTGGCTAACATTTTTAAGGTTGCCATATTTTACTCTGTAGGTGTCCAGATTTCATGATGAATTCTTATTTGGGAATTTAATTTGTAGCCAAAATTTGTTTACATTACGCCATCTTGCTATTGTTTCACTCAATTTTAGCGTTTGAAACTTCACGTTTAGAATGATCAAGAGCTAATCTTTGTCGACGTGAAAAGGAAAATATCTGGTTAAAAAATTTCTTACAACTTTTGTGTTAATTTCCTAAATAAATAATATTATCAAGGCCTTAAATAAATAATATTATCAAGATTCCTTAAATAAATACCGTATTTTCCTATATATAATCCGCGGATTATGTGTAAGCTATTTTTGAAATATTATTTGAAATATTTAATTTGAGTTTTAAGTTCCCAATAAATTTACAGCAATCTTGTAACTACTTATTTTATCCAATATACTGCTTCTATTCAGTATTTCCCAACAATTATATATCAAATCAAGAAACATATCTTAAACCCATTCAATTACCGTATTTTCCTGTATATAATCCGCGGATTATGTGTTTAAAAGTTCCGAATTTCGTTGTGCGTATTATACGCCGCCGCGGATTATCTGATAAAAAACATTCTCCATCAGAAAATCTTACAAGAAAGTTTTGAAAGAAATACTCTTTATATTTCCTAAAATAAATAACAAGTGGTACCAGGACACACCTGAGTTATTTAAACTATTATCAGCTTTGTGCAATTACTTTCAAAAACGAATTCGGTTCCTCTTAAAGCTTTTACGCTTGTAAATTCGCTAACCTCATTTTGCAATTTGTCTTGACGTGAGATGTTTCGTTTTGAAATAATTCAAATTCGTATATCGTCCTATGGAAGCGAAAATTTTTAACTTACACAGCAATATTTCAAATTAAAAGCTTTAGCGAAAGCAAATAAAAACAATAACGTCAAATGTGTTAATGTGAAGTGAAAAATAAAGCACGCGCGGTATAAAAAAAATGTATAAAATACGCAATTTGTAAATAACCCATTTCTTTCATTTAAATATTAACGAAGCAAACATATATTCATTTAAATATGTCTAACATCGTTTTAAAAGTTATTAGAAGCTAAATATCGATAAGTTTTACAAGACTCTCTTCTCAAAATTATCGCTTTTGATCGATCTCGTGCTTTCATCTCAAGTTTATCGCACTCTGCGATAAACTGGATCTAGACTGATATTTTTCATAATAAATGCTCTTTTTCTATACAATTTATTAAATTTTTAATCCTACTGTGCAATTTTTTATTTTATGTGATATCTATATTATCAGCAGTACATATTTTAGACTATTCGCCGGAAAAAAATTGCCGCGGATTATTTACAAGAAAATACGGTAATATTATCAAGACCTAAATAAATAATATTCCTTCCTTAAATAAATAATATTTTTAAGACCTAAAACAAAACTGGTATTTTGAAATAATATTTATTTATAGTTTTAATAAAATAAAGAGATCACTCAAACAACACAGGTGAAAATTCTTATCACGTGTAAACACATCTTTATAACGATATTTTAACTTTAATTCGGACGCTATTTCATCATACGTTCTTTGTTTTAATTTAGTAAATTTATATTGGGAATCTGAATCATCCCATATATGAGGCTTTACTCTTATCATTTCAATAAAATCAATTTCCATTTCTTTTGTCCATTTAACACAGATATTTGCCATTTTCAAGTATATATATTTATCACATGCACTCATTAACAATAATGAAAACATGTTATTTCTTGGCATCTTATTGTTTCCGCTTGGCGAAAGTAAAAGACAACACCAGTTCCGTTGATCATCTATTGGCGATACGAATTGCTCGAGTTGCTGCTGTATGCACAAAAAAATTGCTCATTTTCGGCAATTCATAACGCCAATAACTTTCATTTGGCATAAAATTTGGCGAAAACTTGGCAATGATCAAATTTCAAATGCGCATCTGTAAAAAATATCTGAAATATCATTGGACGACGTGTCCGAGTTGCCCAAAATCGAGCTGCGACGTCACGTAATGTTAAGTCTACGGGAGTTGCTCAAAATGAAATATCGGCAACTCTAATGTAATAGGGGCTTTAGTTTCACAATAAATTTTATTAAGTATTCATGTAAAAGGTAATTCATTTG
Organism: Latrodectus geometricus; assembly: GCA_026290005.1. Lineage (NCBI taxonomy): Eukaryota > Metazoa > Arthropoda > Arachnida > Araneae > Theridiidae > Latrodectus > Latrodectus geometricus. Next base: position 1,443,790 of record JAPDSC010131936.1, on the reverse strand, counting down.
TTTCCTACTACAGGACATTTTTCAGATTAATCCTACTTAAATTAACTTTATCTTAAAAATTGTAATATTTTTCCACATAAAATGCTTTACTTAAGTATTAAAAGCAAATCACTGATTTTGTAACATTATTTTCTTATAATTAAAAGTAACTGAGCATGAAAATATTGCTTTCCAATAAAAAATATCGGTACTTACGTATTATCGCAACCAGGTTGGCGCGATTTATAAGTTTTAGTAAAAAAGTATGAATAGAAGGAAAATGTACATTTATTAATTACAGATAATTTTTAATACAGTTTTTATATTATTTTGTTTTAAAATACAAAATAGTAATTAAACCCTTTCAGTTTCGAATTTGAATAAGTTGCAGAATTACTTTTTCGGCGGAAATCTTTTGGCTATTGCTTTTAGCACTGATTGAAAACCGTCTTCGCCATTAACTTCTGTTTGTTTGTTTGGTTTGGTTTTATGGCGCAAGGTCCAAGAAAGGACATGCTGCGCCTCGCCATTAACTTCGTCACCTATTTGACGATTTATGCGAATTTTGGCCTGGTTGCGTTAATACGTAAGTACCAAAATATCTATATTATAGAAAACACTAAACATAAAAAATTTGGTTCAATTACATCTATAAAAATTTTAAATAAAGTAATACTCAGCATTTTGAAACATTTTGCTTCAGAAATCCGACATTAACGATGCAATAGACCTTTATCAAATCAGAACAATAATAAATCAACTTACAGCAGTACGTGTGCAGTTTCTTAACTGCACACGAATATTGAATAAATATAAATTTCTTTGAGGATTATTAAGAGCTTTAAAACATAAGAAATAGAGTCTTAGATTAACCAATTCAGCTAACTAAGAAATTTTTAACAGATTATCAAAATATTTAGAACTGCACAATAAGCAACCATTCATAAAAAATAATAGTATGATTGGAAGCTCATGCGGATATTGCCATATCAGATTCATGATGTGACGTCATGCCAAAACACATTCACTAGTGATTATCTGTGGACATCCATTAGACGTCTGGACAGTCAGTAACTGGTCTAATGGATCATTTATGGATGTCTATTTGACCATGGTGGATCATCCAATATTTATATACTTGTGCTGTGTGGGTATCATCTCATGTTAGAAAATCAAAGTGTGAATGTTCCCCCAAGTAAAAAAAATAGCTTGTCCCAATATTGATAATCTGGCCACAATTATGGGAGTCTGTTTTTCCCAATAAACAACATGCCATGATAAGCCTAATAATTGAGCTAACATGGGCTCTAACATTTTCCCCAACATCGGGCATACTATGTTAAGTCCATATTGGTCCTATAGTGAGAACTAGATTTTCCCAATGTAAGAAATGTCAAGATAAGCCAATGTTGAACCAATAGTGTTTGTCAAGTTTTCCCTAATATGCTATTATTGGGCTTATAATAGCAGCCAAGTTATTCTCAATAAGCAGGCCAAGAGAGGGTCAAAATGAGGAGCCAAGTTTCACAAGTTTTTTTTTTATTTTATTGGAAGTTAAATCCAATATACTATTTTTACCAATATACTATACTGTTTTTGATTTGAAATTTTAACTAAGGCTGTTTTTTTAAAAAAATTGTTCAGTTTATTGGTAAATTACTTCCTATATATTTTTGTAAAAATTATAACTTTTTAAAAAGTTTGTGTGTTGCTGGGATATTATAAAGAACTTTAATTGTCCTACATAATTAAATTTCAATAGTAAACAATATTTGCAACTTAAGTTTTCTATTAATAATAAGCTTACTAAATTTTATCTATACAATATTGTAGTCAAAATCCCACAGGGTAAATGAAATTTAAAAACCTTTATAACTCATTTGTATTATTATTAAGTTATAAATAATTTTTGTTTTTTTTTATATTGTAGACCATTTTTCAATTTTTATACTCTTGTTATTTTTAAAGATTATGTGCAATGAATAAAAAATATTCAACATGTTTATATTAACTATGAAACTATTCTTTAATTCAATGTTAATAAAGCTGCATTAATTCATTTGCACGTTATTTTTCATCATAAAATAATTTAAAAAGTAGGCTTGTTCGTTTATAATTTACAGCCTTTGACTGCATGATAAAATGAGGGAAATTTTAAACTAAAATATTTAAATTATGGTTTGCCATCAACTACAATTATGTCTTGAGGAAAACATGTATTGAAAATCTAAATACAGATTTTTGATGCTAAATTAAAAGCAAGTCAAATTTATGGGAACTTTAAGACATATGCAAATAGCTGTAACTTGGCTATAATTATGACATTTTTATTGCAGGAGGCTTTAAATAAAATAGTTTATTGTCTTCTTTTAACGGTGGTCCTATTGCCTTTATAAATTCTTAATGAATTATTTACTGATGCACTCTGTCCCTAGCTCATACAGTTAGTAATGTTTTAATGCCATCAAGTGTAACATAATTATTGAAATAAATAAATTGAATATAGGCAATTTCTTAATTGAATATCAAAAGAATAATTTATTAATGGGAAAATGATTATAAGATATTTCACTAAAATAAATAATCCTAATCTATATGTAACAAAAATATATCAAGGTTATAAGATTGCTATAAAAAAGTGCACAATGTTATTTACATTTTTCATCTTACTATTACGTATTTACATTGCTTGAGTGTGTTTGTAGTAATTGAATTTAATTACAATGTAATTCTTAGTGTCCCAGAAATTATACAATTACTTATTCATAAAAAAATTAAATAATTTAAATTTTTAAAATAAAATATAATTATGACTTGCTAACATAAAAATTTTAACTTTATATAATGATTTTTTAATTATTTTTTTTTACAATTCATTTTTATCAAATAAATAGCACAAGGCTTACATATGTCATAATTTTTCCATCAAAATATTTACATGGAAATAAGTACTCATATTGTCTGTTAAAAATGAAATGCTTTTGAAATGGTTTAAGTTCAAATATCCTAATTATCAAGAATTGAAATATATATATTTAAAAGTTTCGATTGTATTGGAAATATTGTGTTTTATAGATCACAGCCAAAGTAATCCTTTAATATGATATTTCCTTAAAATCTTATTTTACTTTTTCAAAACAAATAAAAATCAATCATATTTTGTAAAATATTGTTTGAATTTATGTAAAATATTTTATATCATAAATTATTAGACTTTTTGAAATAAATTTTTTTATTATTTTTAAAAACTACAATAAATTTCATTTAATTACTTATTATAGAGAAGTTTTTAACATATAATTGCTCCATCCAAAGAAGAATAGTTTTATTTTTCTCTTTTATTTATTTTAAATATTATTAAATTCAAAAAATAAATTTAAATCTAGAAAGTTAAATAATTTTTAAAATTTAGGCCACTGTGGTCTCACAGTGAAAGGAATAGTTCTTGTTAATCCAACAATATAATAGAATTATACAATATATAGTTATATCTATATCTTATCAATCCAACTATATAGGAAAATTGTCTCCCACCCAACTTTAACATATTTATATAATTAAATAAAATTTTAAAAACTAAAATAACTACCGTTTTGTTTCAGAACAAAAGATTAATAAAATGTTTTTATGAAGATCTTATATAAAGTGACAAAACAAATATAAACTTAAACAAATATATACTAAGACAAGTATATAAAACAATTTTAGTCTTAATTAAAAATTATCACTATTAAGAAAAAATATTAAAGTTCTTTACAGTAGAGTATTTTATAACAAAAATACAAAATTAGTTTATTGAATATGAGCATTTTATTCCTTAGACTTCACATGGAAATACGTAAGCAAAATTTAAATTTTAAAGTATAAAGACTAATGTTCAAAATATTTTGAACTAAAAGTTGATATAATGAAATTAATGGCATTTTATTCTCATAAAATGAAATTAACACTTTTTATTATAAACAGATAAATATTATAAATTGTTACAGTTATTATTCAGACAAAAAAAAAATGAAGTTATTTAAATTTAAGGTTTCTTTTGATTTTCGATTTACAAATTTGATAATTTTCATTTACAATGCAGTGTTTAATTAAACTAGAGAAATCAGCAAAATCTAGCTTCTGAGTAATATTTTCTCACAATCAAGTTTTACTTTATTACAAGGATGATTCTCATATCAGGATTTTTTTTTTTTTTATAAGAAAATAAAAGGTATGCAGCATTTAAAAAAACAGAGACTTAACACAAATTTGTTTATTTTGTTGACTTATTGAATAAATAGAACATAATTTTGTTTTCACAATAACAATATTTATTGTTCAGTTTATATCTAAAATTGCACTTTAATTGCAAAAATGTTATCTTAATTGTTCCATTAACATAAATAAAAATAAATTAAAAAAATAATTAAAAATAACAAATACACCAAAATAAATTTGTGATCAAAAACTTAAAACAGGACTGCAGCAAGCAGGTATAGCATAAATTGTTATTTCTAGAAAAAATATTGCATTCAAAAATATATGCATAGAATATTATTTAAAAAGCAATGTACTCTAACAAGTTTTTAACAACTATTTCAAAAACTTAAATTTATAATAATTATCAAAGTTTAAATTTGTTAACAGGAATTTGAGATACATAATCCATATTCTTGAAAGTTGACATAATTTTGTATTTATACATTAGAAATTACTACTTTTAAAAACCTTGTTTTCTCAAGATAATGCTCTAAATCCGCAAATATGTTCTGTAATAATTTACTTAATTAATAATTACTAAAATAAATTTACTGTAAAAACAAGTTTTAAATTACTTTTAGTCATTCATTGAAATAGATTTAATTATATTCATTTGGCAGAAAAATAAACAGATATGAATTTTAATTTTATATTAAAGTCAATTTCTGGATGCTGAAATTTAAAATTCCTTTCTGAATGTTTTTAAGCAAAATAAAATTAAGGGGTATTATTTAACTTATGAATTAAAAAATATTTAATTTTAATTGTTTCATTTGAACAAGTTTGTATCTAAAGAAAAATTCGTTGAAAAATTTGGTAAAATTCTTAAAAAACCACCAGCATGCAAGATGACAATGAAAATATGAAAGCACCAACTTTTAAATGGACCTTTATAAGCACAAGTTTTGATTTCTAGCAACATATTTTAATTTTTAACAAATAAAAAAAATATTCACATCAGCAATACTCAAACACACACACAAATATCTTAAGAAATTTAAGCCTTATTGATACCAATAATAAGTTCATTATACCACGTAGCAAACATCAATAATATATTTTAATCAAAGATCTCAATAAAACATATTATATTAAAACAAGATAAAGTTAAATTATTTTATTAGTCTACAGTCATCTTATTAAAAGAATGAATATGATAAATTATAAAATATCTTGTGTTAAGCAAAAAAGCGACATTTTCTGCAAAATTATTTTCCTGTAAAACAGTCCCTAATAAATACTTTACACTGTGTTTTAAACAAAACTAAGTATTCTTAGACCGAACAGAACAAAAATCATATCCGGTGACTTTTTATTAATTGGAGTGAGAACTTTTCATAAAAGATGAAAAAGAGCGAAATTTATTTAAAATATTGTAGAAAAAAGATGTTGGCAATGGCTACTTGGATAAATAATTTTTTCGAATAAAAAAAAGATGTTAAGAAATTATTTGTCAGAGAATAAAATATTTAATATTAATAAATTAAGAATGATATAAGGATTGTTGTTTTATTTAAAATAAGCTTAATGATATTCAGCGGACCAGCTAATGACAATTTTAAGAATACTTTAATTAATGCAATTTTGAATTTATTATTTTTACTACTATCCAATGTCATTAAATCTAAGAACAAAATAAACAAAGATATTGCATATACCATATTTGCATAAATATAGGCCACACTTAAAATTTTTGACTTGAGACTATATTAATTAAAGTAAATTTTGCATATAGGCTGCACAACTAAACCGATAGAGCCCAAATCCAGGCAAGATAAGTATACAACAACTGAACTCATGAGAAATCTTAATTGAGCAATACTTATCTCTCTCTTCTTCAATCTTAAATAACTCAAAGTGATTCATCACCAAGCATTTTTCATATTGATGAGATTAATTTGCTGTTAAATTATTAATGTTAATTAGATAAAGAATTAAACTTTGATAATTTGATTTGTGAGTTATGACAGGAAACTAGTTAAACAGCAGAATTAAAACTCCAATTTATCAACTATGCAAAGTAACACAGAAAGTTAGATGCAGATTTTATACTGTATTGCTACTGATGAAGGAAAATTCCCACCATATTTCATCTTTCATCAAAAAGCTTTCTCAAGAGAGAAAACAATCCATCTGGTATAATAATAAAAGCTTGCGATGAAGGATGAACTGCTTTAGACTAGATTTCAGCACTTGAATAGGAATCACAAAGAATACTTGAATAGGCATCCAAGAATTCTTTATTTTAATTCACTTATTCAGCTGGAGAGTTTCCACATATACACGATTGATTGAGCGAAATAAAAAAAAACATTATTCTTAGTGGCATGAAAAGTGTGTTGAAGTTTTTTAATGTGCTCATGGAAATAATATAATAATATTATAGAAATAGTTTTTTTGAAAGCTAGTTCAAGACAATTCTGTAGAAATTACATTAGGAACAAAGTTAATTTGATACTTGTAGGTTGTTTGCAATGTATAACTGTGCCAGAAATTGCATTCTTAGAGGTTAATATGGAAAAAACTTGTCAAAAAATGTTTAAAGAATTTCAATAATCTTGATGAGACTTTCTAAAAAGCATGTTTAGAGGATTCTCAGAAATGACTGCTTGATTAAGGTACATTTTTCTGCTATTTTCTTCTGAGTTTGTAAAACATAATGATATTCAATGGTGTAATTTCAATATATGAGAGTATGTCATTTTGAAACTGGCAATTATAATATCTGAGAAAAATTTTGATTATTAATCTCTTATTACAAATTGACATGTACATTTATTTCATAACTGCTATATATAGGTTTAATTAAAAGCTGGTCTAAAATATTTTTAAACCAAATCTTAAACAAGTCTGATGACCTATATTTGTGCAAATAGTTAACTTTTCAAATCTTTAATATGTGAAAGTACATAGAAATGGCAATTTAAAAGAAAGTTTGCAATTAGTAATAAAATAATTTGACATAAAAACAATTAAAACTTGAATCACTAATCTCTATTAACAATAAAATGTCAGGTATAATATCCAGTAAAAGAAGTGTCTAGAGTAAAAATATATGCTTATAAAACTGCTTGCACAGTATTTACATATGCCAAGTTACAATATATGTTAAATAAAAAAAAAACAAAAAATATTTTACATAAAACGGAATGTAAGAATCATATAAAATAAATCTAACAATATACTGCTTTTCTTCTACCAAGAGGAATTTCTCTTTTCACTTAAAATTATTAAAAAAGGAATATTCAATTCCTACTATAGTATTTTTCTTGTAAAGTGCATTAAATTCAAAGTTTTAATGTAATTGAAATTTTAATATTTAATATAATAAAAATTTTAATAAAAAGTAATTAGCAATATTGTAATTGAATATGAAAGAAATTAGCGATAAAACATTAGAAAATAAGGAGGTTCAAATATTAATTCTCATAACGTTAAAAAATTTCACTTTTTTAACTTTCACACATTTTTATTATATTTATTTTCTAAATTTTTTACAATTTTAAAATAACTTGAGTTAGTCAAATTGTTTTGTCTATGTATATAATTTTTATAAATATTTAATTTAGTATATTTTTTAATATATATTTTACAATCTTACTATAAAATGATAATTATTATTGAAAGTTAGATTAATGAATGATAAATGCAATGATATATTTAAATAAAACAGTACTTAATTTGAAAAATAAAATCAAAGTCAAATAAAAAAAATCATAAAAGAAAATATTTTTTACAAAATATTCATAAATGGAATGTTCTAAATTGCTTGGTGTATGAACAGAGTTTGGAGAAGTAAATATATTTAAAACTCAATTAATAGATATGACTATGTTAATATTTAAAATTTCTTCAAATTGAAATCAGGAAATTGAGATCATTTTCGTAAAATACACTCGTATTCTACACTCCAATAAATTTCAAATAAACTTTTTACAAGTGCTTGGAATTACTAAGAAAAAAAAAAGACAATCACAGACAATAATACAATCACAGATAGTTGGACTAGGATATGTTTAGAAAGACATGTATGCATTTATGAATAAAGTTTTTATCCACAATTCCAATGAAATAAATATATATATGATATAAAACTATACATAAATAATAAAACAATACATATACAACAATAAATAATACATAAAGTTCAATTTCTTGAATAATCTGTATTTACACACAAGTTTATTCAACATTATCAAATACTGAATTCAGGATCAAATGTTTTTGGATAACATTATGAAAGTGAGCTCTAGTGCTAACATACATGACAAAAAATTAAAGTAATTATGACTAGGAAATTTATCTAAGTTAACACTGTAAAACAAAAAGTATTTCAATATATTCATTTAATACAGTTATAAGATTTCAAGTTTGCCTCACACAAGAATAAATTAAGTTAAGAAGTCGAAAATATCAATGAATAAAATAATTTCTTTCATTATTCTAGATAGTAAAATCAAAACTTTTTATCATATTCTCACTATAGTAATTTATTCAATAACTTTGAACTTTAATTTTCATTTAAAATTACGTAAATACTTTCCAGTTTATAAAAATAAAACTTTTCAAAAAATTAAAAAAATTTTAAATGATTATATGATTTTTTCCAGATTTTTAATATTTTTGCAGAACATAGCTATTTTTTTCCTAAAAAAAAAAACTGACTATCATTCTCAATTACTTGAAAAATATTGATAAATTTAGTAGCAAAATTTAAAATCAACAGAAATTTAATAAATAAAATAGACACCATGCAGTCACAAATAGAATATGTCAAAGATATTTACATTAAATCAAAATATCTACATAACATTAAATGTAATATTGTGCTCGTTAAAATATACTGATAATAAAAGCGCAAACCTGTCAACGATCACAACTCATTCTAGGTAATCTTTTCAAAATATACATATAAGCTCATCACCCATACTGATGATTTTTTGCATACTATCCAAACTTTTCCATGCCAAATGCAGTTGAATATAACAAAGCAGGAATGTGCATGATAAAAGGACACCACAAAATAGTTAAATAGCTGCCTTGAAGCAGGTGAACACAGTTAGGTATGCCACTCTATTGTTTTATCTCTTTGAAAGAGAAAATTGATCATAGAGATGTCATTGGTACACCCTGAAATGAGAAATAAAATACAGTACATAAGAAAAAATAAATAGAAAAATAATTTAAGCAAGGAAATTAAGTAAATTGAACATAAATTAATTTTATCCCTTTCTTGAAAATTTCATGTGCAATAAATAAACTTTTAAAAACAGAAGACATGAATTTTTTTCTAAAATTGTGATTCATTTTGTTAAAATCTACTGAAAGGACTAAAAATCATTTAAAAATATAATCTGAAAGACTCATAAAGAATTTACAGGAAATATATGTTGAAAAATCTTTATTTCTCATAAGCCACCAGAAAATGATATTTACAATGTTTGCTTTTACCAAATAATCATGTTACGCTTATTGTTTAAGCAATCTTTAAAACCTTTCCTTTTCACAAGACATCAATTGATTAGATTCTGAAAAACATTTTTATTTAGAGCAGAAAATATATTTTAAAAGTACAGGAAAACAGTATTTCTAAAATAAGATACACAATATTTGAAACCAAGTATTAAAGATATTCTTTTGAACAAAATCAACATATTCATATTGATTTCGCATATATGTAGTAACATACTTCTTATAAATTTGAACTAATTAATAAAAATATTTCTTAAGATCACTGGGTATATTTAATTCAATAATTTAGGGAGATGTAGCTATATAGTAAAAAATATATAAATTCTATATAAATATACAAGCACAACATTAAAATGTAATATATACAATTGCTAACTTTAAAATTGAGAAATCTAGTTTATCCAAACTTAGATGCTTTTAATGCAAATAAATATCATAGTTTTAAATGAAAAAAATTAATACAATTGTGAAGTATCTACATTGATATCCACTGCAAATAATTTGCATAAATAAAAATAATCTCAAATTTTTTTAGTAAAACTAAATAAAAAATTCTAATGCATTTTTTGTGTAATAAACAAAGCATAAGTTAAAACACTATTTCCAAAATTTTGAAAACATTTTTTTTAAGCTTGTGAAAAAATTGGGGCTAGTAAATATCATTTTATTTAACAATGCAAGTATTGATTTTTTTAAAGGAAGAAACTTCTTATATTTACATGATAATTTTATACAAAACTTTAACAGTCTTTAGAAAATTAAGAAGTTTCTCTGTTTGTTTGCTACTTTATAAAAAGTTTTAGAACAAGGGAATACAATTGAGGGGGGTATAAGATTCAGAGTAAATTCCAAACAAGAAATATTTTAGATGGAAGTTGAGACCATAAACTTGAAAATAAAAGCACTAATCATTAAAATATTAAAAACAGTATATTGGGATTTCATTTACTTAAAGAAGCTTTGCACTCAGATCTGAGGTTTAATCCTCAGGCTGGGGAAGGTCTATTCAAGCTTTAATCCCCTTCAGTAAGCCAATAAAACTGAGTATAAAGCAAGTGTGGGAACTAAATACTGGGGTTTCAGGTTAGGATGACCTGCTAACTAACATATACTTCATACCCAGGGTCCTTGGACATGGAAACAGAAATGGGATTTGCTGGCCCTCATAAAAGCTGTCGTGACACTGAGTTTAATTTCATTCATTTAAAGAATTTTATTTTTAAGTTCAGAACTTTAGAATACACTTAAATAGTTACAAAGCAATTATTAGGAAAGACCCTTAATTCTAATGCTAATTTCTCACCTAAATTGAACAAGCCTTTATTTTTAATAGTCTAGAACATACTAGGTAAGATTTGTCAAGTGATTAATCATCATTTTTTTAGGTTGAGAGACTAAAAATATTTCTTTCAAGGATAAGGTAAAACTTTCAGTTCGATTGCTATTAAAAATTAAAATTGGTTCTAAACTATTGAAATTTTTATCAGAATCGAAATATTGAGATTAAAATAGTTTATTCTATTTATTAATGTTTTGAAACCTTAAGCAAAAATCTCCCTTGAAAGAAATTGCTTTTCAATGGGTTTCACAAACCGTTTTTAAGTCTAACAAATTTCTGTCTAATTATATTACTTGACAAAGCTAAGAAAAAAGCAAAATATATATTTCTTATTCTGTACATCCTTATAATTAATAAACCACCAAGCACATCATAAATAATTCATAATCTATGAAGTATTTAAAACAACCTGCATCATATCAAATTCAACTACAGTAGAAAATGTAGAAGTATAATAATGAAAAACCAAAACAGCAATCAGGGAATATGAAATAAAATAGCAGCAATTAAAACATTTTGATTAGATAAAACTGAAAAAATTTTAATAAAAATACCTTCTCCAACTTGTTTGGATTGAATTCCACATGACTTATTCTTTCAATTTCAGATTTTTCATCTAAAATCTTCACCTTCACATCTGTGAGATTAATAACATCACCACTTGCTGCATCAGGGAAAAGGAATACAGTGCCTTTTGCAGCTTTGGCTGCTGGAGCCTTTGAAGTTTCTTCATTGGTTCCAGGACTGGTGCCCTCCATGTTAGGGTTGTGAGCTGAGCCTCCTGATCCATAGCCACTTTCTGGACTGCTTTCTGGACATTTGAGGGTATCTCTGATGGCATTCAAAGGAACACTTTGCTTCTCCTCTTCAGATCTTTAAAATCACAAGAAATTGACTTATCAAAATCTGATATTGTAAGATTATTTTTGATTTAATATTTGCTGAATAGTTCTTGAATTTCTTTTCAAAAATAGGTCAATCAATAAGAAAACTAACATAAATGCTGAACAATATTATTTTTAATTTAAAACTTACATATATAAAAATTTTACACATGCAATTTTTTGAACTAAAGTATATTTAACAATAATATGGATTTTCTTAAAACTTACGCTAAGATTAACTTTCTTAGTTTAAATGCAGAAAGTGATTTTTTGTTAACAATTCTTGTTTAAAAATGATAAGATACTAAATTTAAGCAAGAAATATATTTTTTTCAATTTATGTCATTATTTAATACTTGATTTTTTTACTTAATTGATTTAATTTTTGCTAAATCAGCAATTTTGTATTCTTAATTGATAATAAGATATCAGTCACATTACAGTATAACTTATTCACTATTTCCTCATTCAAGAAATAATTTGCTTACTGAAAAATTTAATTAAAAATTGAGACATAACATTAACCTTGATTTAATAAATATAATAATTCTTGAATTTCTCCGACATAATTTGATATAACAAATAAAAGAATTATCGAATACTCAAAAATATTAGAAAATAAATGAGATTTGATAAAACAATTTGTACATTCATAAAAAATTTTTAAATACATCATAACATAATTTAATCAGAAGAAATTTGTACTAATAAGGAAAATTAGATATTCTATTTTACACCTTCTGCATGTAGTTAGATTTAAAGATGCATATGGAAAAATAATCTAGATCACATATATGAGTTTTTAATTAAAGGAGAATCATAAAAAACACAATATTCTATCATTCTTCTCAAGTTCTTATTTTACAGAGTAATTGATTTGGTAAGCAATACATTTATACAAGAATTTATTTTTTACATAAAATATTATTTGAAATTTTACAAAGCACTAAAGATAACTATTCTATTGGAATTCACAATACATAATATTCAGAGAAGTGATTAATAATATCAGTAAAGAAATGTAAGAAAGCCTAGAAGATCGATATATAGTTATCAATTTCAGAATTAAATTTGTCAAATTGAACATAATCAAAAATCCCAAATTAAGAAACAATTTCTGTAGAAACATTATACAGACTACAACATTTTCCAGAATTTTTCTTTCACAACTTAAAAAAAAAAAACACTATTGCAGGTTTTTTTTTTAATTAATCAATTATGTTTTAATAGCATTTTCATGATCATATTTCGACAATTTTAAAGAATTTCTAATATATATTAAAATTTGTGACATAGGGACCCTCTGTAAAAATTATATTTTAATAAAACTGCATAATATATATTTTTGTGTTAAGAAAAATTTTTCTTTAAGAATGTTTTTCTATCTTGGAAAATATTGATTGCAAACTACTTACAACTGCTGTATTACCATAGGAAAAAAACGAGACATATTTCTATTATATGATAAAAATTTTGATGTAGTCCTCCCAAAAAATAAAATTCATTTATTTTCTGAAGTAAATTCACAACCTTACAAAACTTCTAAAATATTTCAATTAATAGTTTAGTGAACTAAGAAAATACACATTTCCTTTGTTCACTAAACTACTTTACGTGCAATTTATTATAAAATTCTTTAATAGAGACATCAAGAAATCAAAATTAAATAATTAATTCTTACTCCACAACAATATGACTAAGGGAAAATTATATTTATTTACAAAAGATGACAAGTTTAATTGGCCAGACTCCTTAGATATTAAGGGATTTTGCTCAATTATTTTATTTTCATATTTTAATCCAAAGAAATATTTTTATTTATAGTCAATTTATGGAGATTTTTCTTCTCATCAAATTTTTAATATACACAAGTTTATTAGTTTTATTTTCCATTTAGATAATTACTAAAGTTTTAATCATAAAATTAAGTATGTAAGTGCAAATAATTGAAAATTTTAAGGGGTTTAATATTATCAATATAAAATATTTAACAAGATATAAATACAATATTGATATTTTTACTTTAAAATGTTCTAATTAATTATGCTTGTACACAAAGAAACCATAACTTTAACCATGAAATATGGTATGAATTTTTCTTAGTTGCAATATTTTACAATTTTATTTTTTTAATAATTTATGGTTTTACAGGGTTTTTCAAACCGTTTACATAAATTCACCTATTTTAAAAATTTGTGGAAGTCTTAACATAAATTATTAGATAATCAAAACAAAATTTTAGGCAAAAATAGAATATAAAAAATCCTGTTAAACTTTTTCTCCCCCCAAAATACTACATAGTGATTTATAAGAATCTATATACAAACGAAGTATAGAAAATATGTGAAGAATAATAAACATTTATCTATTTAAAATGGGATACTTGGTATGATGGGAGTAAAAAGCGCTAGAATCTTTTTTTTTTTTTTCCTTCTTAAATTGAAATTTTAAAATTAAGATTTTTATAAGGATAATGTGAATAAAATCAATGATGCATATTATTCATATATTTACAAAGTACATATATATTTCAGGCACTACCTTAGGTGTAAAAAATAACTTGTACTAACTTGCTTTGAGTTTTTATTTGAGGACGTGTCTTATTCAAGTTCATAGAGCCATATGCAGATCCATATCCACTTTCAATACTTCCATCAGGCCGACGACACAATTTACATCCCGCTTTGCTTTTAGTTGTTACTCGGGATGGTGGAAGATCACTTGGTGATCTGATGTGGGAAGCAAGAAGTAGTGCTTCATCTACTATAATAGTTGCAGCATTCTCCGCAAACAAAGTAACTTTGCCTTTAAATTCTAGGTAAATAACAATACCAAGTATTATTTTCCCAAGTATAACAATACATACATACATGAGGCACTTAAAAATATTTTAATGACAACTAATTAATTATAATTTAAGGTGTACTTCTGCAATTCATTCCACAGAACTTGGATGAATGTTCCAAACAATAAAAATATTTTACTTTTCAAAAAACTATTTTAAGTTAAAACAAATAATACTACTTATTTGCATCATTACACACACACACACACATATATATATATATATATATATATAAACACATTTATTTGTATTACCATAAAAATATTCAACACAAAAGCATAGTCATTGGATTAAAATATATAAATAGAAGGGAGGTTTTTGTGACAGAGAACAAAAAGTTACCCACCTAACATTTTTTAAACACTTGGAAAGTGATCAATTCACACATCAAATACAATAAAATATTAAGTAACTTACATTAATATTCCATTATATCATTCAATCATATATGACAATGTAAACAATTTTTAGGTATATTCCACTTAAATTGAAACATTACTTTAAGAACAAAACAAATCTTAAGTTTATTTTGAAACATAGAAACATTTGCTTATTGTTAAAATTTCTTAGCACAATTGCATACAAAAAGTTAGGTGATTAATTGATTTTTCTAGGAAAAATTTAGGAGGTGTCTTGAGTTTGGAGTTTTATATGAATATACATATTAACATTTCTTACATTGTTTCGATAGTGATTTCTTATATTTAGAAATCTGTTGCTATAATTGATCAAAATAAAATAATTATAAACAAAATCTATGCTTTTTCAATTTCTTACACCATTTATTTTGCAAACACTGATTCACATGTTTTTCTAGTATCTCTCAACATCATTCATTTCTAAAAGTAATGTAAAAAAGATACTTTTTCAATGAATTCTTAAGCCAATTTTACAGTTGTTAACTCCAATGATACTAACAGATATTTCTTTATAAACTTACCAATATTCAAGGGGCATTACCAAACAAGTTTTTCAGATATACATATAACTGCTATTATTAAAATTACTGCAATACTTCCTAAGCAAATTTCAATTATTAAGTCAGAAATTATTTCTCCAGTTAAGCTGTATAAAAAAAAATTTCAAAATACAAATTTTACATAACTGATATCCAAAGGTTTTGTCACACCTAACAATCATAGGATAATATATCAGTTTTTAACCAATAAATATATATAAAAAATATAATACTTTATGCATTAATATTATAATAATTAAAATTGAGTAATATTCTATACAGACAATTTTAAAGGATTCAAGTAAAATTATTCTTGTAAAAATATGTAGTTAATCAATGAACGGTTTACAAATTGAAAATAAAGAAAAAGTAAAAGCATTTTTCTTGTATTATCTCAAATTTTTCATAAAGTTCACAAAAATAAGGCTCCATAAAACCTTAAAAGAAAATTTTAACTTTTTTTCAATTGTAATAATTTTTACACATTTTCATTTCATTTTCTATAGCAACAATATGTGTAATAACTCAAGATTTATTTAAAATAAAAAAAATAATAATTTAAATAGGTATTTTTGTATATATGTATGAATAAATGTGTGTATATATACATAAAAGCCCAAGATGAAATCTATTATTAAACTTGATTAGTCATATATAGATTTACATAACTCCAACCTGAGTCTAAATCACATACAATTTTAAAAAGAAAAAATCTAGTTTTTATCTGAAATCCAGATGTTTATTATGACAGATTTCACATGATTAATTAAGATCTTAGATTTATTGAAAGTGGAATTATAGGAAATGTTACAGTTTTATGACATATATATTTTAATTCATGAAACAGATTCATGTAAATGCTCACCTCTCACTTGGAAGGGACTGTGGCAATTAACATGCAATGAATGAGATGTGGGTAATCTGAATGAATCCATAGGGATAGAGATGGAAGAAGGTAAAGGAAAAGGCAGCGAGGAAGATTCTTTTGCTTTACGTCTTTTCATAAAGAGAGGCTCCTTTTCTGCTTTCTTCAACTTTTCTTTCAAATAAGCTACTTCATGCTGAAAACAAAACAATTTTATTTCATACACAGCTTAAAAAATCTGTACAGTACATTTCTATCATTACGCCGTGAATAACTCAACAGCAAATATGCATGTATCCCACAAACATCCTAAACTGATAAAAATTAATTTACAAAGAAAAAAAAAAGAAAAATGAAACATGTTAAAAGCAAATATCAATATAACATCTGAGAGCACAATAAAGCTATTATACAATGCAGGATTGTTTAGTACATCAGAAATATTATAGAAAATGCTTTTATCCATATCAAACATTTATTAATTTTAGCTATAAAAGATATTGACTAATGACCCAGCTGGAAAACTTTCAGAAAAGTTTAATAAGTAAGGTAGTTACTGGATAAAGGAAGAAACAATAAGAGTGTTGTGCTGTACAATTTCTTTTCCAGGCAATACAAGGATAAATATTAATGACAGATATACGCTTAAGAATGTTCAAGATAACAATTGCTGTTGCCATCACCCACGATTTACAGCAGGTGAAATGGCCTTCATTCAGTAAAAAACTTTTTAAGATTTCACCAATATAACCTCTATTATCAATTCCATTCTTTAATCTAAGAAATATAAAATTAACAAATTATTTTTGATTTAATTTACTATTAAATTGAAATTATCAACTTATTTATGTACCTTGATTTTAAAAAAAAAAAACATCTTAGAATACAATAGAAAGTTTTTACAAATGTTAGAGTAGAAATTTTTTAATTTAGAACAATAGATTTTTGAAAATTACAACATTTGTTAAATTCATACATTTTTATAAATCAATTCTTGAGGTCTCATTCTTTTACCAAGTTGTAAAAACAGATAGTTAATTCAAAATTTTTTAATGAGGATGTTATTTGCATAATAATCTTTATTTGTATTCATGAATTAAAAATGTTTTGACTAATTTTTTTAAATTACTTTGTAAAATTTAATTTTTTTTTATAAGAAAATCTGACAGTGTTCTAAATACTAAGAGAGCTAATGTTTTAAAATCCTTTCAACAGAATATATGACATAAGTTTAAAACTAATATTCTTTCATTTAAAAATTTAAAAAGGAATCCTGCATACAAAATTTTTAGATTTTGCACAAAATAACATAATATCATGTTTACTTATCCTTATTGATTAAAATAAAATCTTTTCAAGGAGAAAATTTGTCATCCTGCAATTGCTAAAGACAAAAGAAATAACCTAAACCTCTTTAAAATTTTGGTTAATGCATGTTACTCATTGAGTCATGCATTAACCAAAATTTTCCTGTTTCAGAACTCAATCCCATATCCACAGTTCAGAAGAAGTTGACTGTGAGTAGCTTATGTACTTCAAATATTATTAATAGAAGTCAAAAATAAATTTTAATAAAACATGAAGAACAATTAATTAAAAAGAAACTACTATGGCTTATTTATTATTAAAAATAAATTATTTTTAGTAAAAAAGGATCTTAGATATCATTACAGAAAAGAAATTTAATTGAAATAACACAGTTAAAAAACAGTCAAATGAAAACAGAAAATTCAATTAATACTTCCACATGCTTGGTCATTGGAAAGAAATTTCAAGTGTTTTAAGAAGTTTTCCAGGAGTTATACTAAATTTTTTCAGAGTGCAGACATTAAAACATTGAATAAGTGTATATTTTTTTGAGCAAATATATGCATTTATATATGCATTAATTGGGGCATATGACCATATAGTATTTGATTACATTTTGAAAGATGATATGCAATAAAATTAATAAATGTATTGTATGATAGAAATGTATGTAAAAAGTTAACAAGAAAACTTACAAAATTTAACATTAATAGGTACTTATAAACCATCAAATACAAAAATATTTTATATGATGAATATTTGGATTTTAACTTTTTAACATGAATCCTTTTTACCAATTTATTATGAGTTAAACTAGAAAAAATCAATTCCTGTAGTAATCAGAGTACTTTAGCAAAATTGAAATTAAGAAAATGAAAATTAAATGAAATTATAAGTTGCATAAATTTTTCATTTAACAGATTTTTTCATTATTATTTAAAAACCACATATCATTTGATTAAACAATTTTATATTAATTTATTGATAAATATTAATTGGGCTAAGCAATGAAATTTTAAATTTGTTTTTTATGTAAGAAAAAGAGATAAGGTAATAAAATTTTTACTGATAAATATATAAAGTAATGAGAAATACACAATAATTAACCCTTTGACCTTATTCAACGGATCAGAACATCATGGATTAATTTGGCCAAAGTCACATATGACATTCTGATACGTCTTTGAAAATGAGACGATATTTAACATGTTCATTCTTGTTTATTTCAAAGTAATTTGTATCCACTAGACTCTTCAAAATTATTAATAAAATTTGCTTTTTACTATTTCATTATTATTAGAGTGCAAAAAAAATATTTAAATAAATGTGCACCCAAAGAGTTAACATATTTGTGTTTAGTTTTAAAAAATAATCTAATATTTTAGAAATGTAGGAAAATTATTGAAGATTTTCCTTATTTCACTTTGTGTGTATATATTATTTAATCACAGTCAAAGAAATCGGCATGGAAATAATAAAGTTAGCAATAGAGTCAATTCCTACAATTTTACCGCAAAGTCAAATAAAATTAATCGGCAACTACGCATTTTCAGTTTTCCGATCAGGCTTGCTTACATTATGCATTTTTCCAGTGAGAATGCCAAAGACTAATATAATTTTTTCAACCTATTTCATTAAAAACCCTGAATTTTTCCTGGAATTTTCAAAACAATAAAAAACAAATTAATTTATATAGGTAATACTTACAAATTAATTTATATACAAATTAATTTAAATTAATTTATTAAAATTTAAACAAATTAATACAAATTAATTTATATAGGTCAAGCATACAAAAAAAATTTTTTTTAATTTAAAATTCCAGGATTTTCCAGAGACCTAAAAAATATTAAATTATCACGAGTTTACTCTAGACAAATTTAACTTTACAAATGCAATAATTGCATCAAAATGTAAAAGTCTACAATATAAAAAAGAAATGAATTTCAACTTGCATGAATTTTACATATTAGAATCGAAATACTTATACATAAAAAATGATAAAATTTATGAATGCAATATAATTTTAAGTCAAATGGTAATGAAATTGTGGAACACTATACTAATGAAGAGCAAATAAAATATTCTGAAAAAAAGGAAAGAAAGAAAGCTTACCTCTAAATCTTCTACTTTTAAAATTAGCAGATCTACTTTATGATCAGCTTGAACTTTTTCTTTTTGATATACATTAATAGTGTTTGATAATTTTTCTTTTGCAGAATTTATTACACCTACCAAGAATATGAAAACAATAAACATTTATAAGAAAAATTTTTAATTATTAAAAATGTTAAACTGCATAGAAATTAAAGAAAACATTTACAAATTATTGATGATATATTAATTGATTGTTTACTTTAGTGGAAACTCTGATTACTTTTTTACACATGAGGACTAATTGGTTTGAAATATAGTTTGAAGTGAATATTCATCAACTACTAACATCTATGCCAAAGGTTGGAATCAAACTTATGCAGTATTGAATTGGTGACCAGATCAATATATTACACAAAGATTGCTAAGTAGCAAAGCACATAAGCAAGAAATTATGCTGGACTGAGGTATGGATCTAAGAATCAAATAGGAACTTTTATTTCATTTATATTTGACTACATAAATAAAATTTAACTCAAAAACCAAGTGAAAATATGAGCATTTAAAAGTGAATGAATAACACTTGAAATTTGATAGTGTCCAGATAAAGTTTACTTCCATTTTATTGTAAAGTAAATTTAACAATTCTCTCTAATAACATTTATTTATGGATAAATTTTTTAAATAAAATATTTTACTAAGTTTAAGAAAATAAAAAGCACATGAAAGAGACAGAGTGTAACAGTTTATAAAAAAACAACATCATTCTTCGTTCATAAAATAATTCTTTATATTTAGAAGTGTTTCCAAAGAACAAAAATTGGAATAAATTAAGCCCTCAATTTTCGTAAAATTAAAAAGATGATCTTAATACATTTTTAATTCTCTGACAATTTATCAGGTTTTTATTAACTATTATTTTTTAAACTAAATTTTGAGTATTTAACTATTTTAGGGATAAAATAGTTCAAGAATTTTCATACCAAAAATAAAGATTTCATAAAAGATAAAAGACTATTTTTAGCCTATTAAAACATGCATTCCATTAATTAACAGCATAAATATTCTACTGTTGGAATTTAATTCATGAAATCCAGACATAAAATTTTGAAATATGCACTCACTTTGAATAATTGCATATATACGCCACAATCGTAAAAGGATAATCAAAACTGCAGCTTCTTTTCCAATACCAACTTTAGATGGAGCAACAAAAAATGCAATATCCAGGCCAAAAGCTATAAGCACAACAACAGCATCAAATACCTGTAAAATGACGGAGAAGATTATATAAAATAAAACAATATATTTGGTACATTCATATTAATATGCAACCATTTTTTTGCAATTAAATATTAAATTATTTAAATATGTTACACTAACTGGAAGAAAATTATTCTTAATCAGTGATAAAATGAGAAGCGTAAAAATTTTCACAGGTAAAAAATTAATAAAAAAAATATTTATTTATGTCTTTAGCTATGTTAAAACAATTTCTTTTCTTTTTTTTCACAAAATAAATAAAAAATAAAAGTGCACTCAATTTTGTTTTCTGGACAAACTGCAGTTATAAATCAATTATGATTTTAACATTTTTAAATAGAAAACTTCAAAAGGAAAAGCAATGGTATAGTAAATTACATAGGTGTATATAAAAATTAAACTAGAGTTTTAACTTCATTTACATAAAATTTAAATAAATGACAAAATAAGTAATAAATTCAGACTTATTTCTATAAAATTTAATTTTGTTCAATATTCACTAACAAATACAAAAAAAGAATATTTTTTGGAGGTGGGAGAAGGTTTTCTGCTACTTATTTTAATTTTATAAAAAGGTAAAAATTGAAGTTAAATAAAAATTAGTTTTGTGTATTTAATTAAAAACAAAAATTAACCAAAAATTAGATAAATGTACTTTAATAAAAAAAAAGTACCTAAATGATTATATTTCAATTATATATATTGTTATTATATTCAATAATAATTTTATTATTGATTTAAAACACAGAAAAAATATTTTGTGGTCTAATTTTTAAATTAAACTTCCATTGTATGATTTATATAGTATCATAACTAAAAGGAGACTTTTCCACTTGATTAAACAATCATTAAAATAAGTAACATTATAAATACTACATATATTTGATATATATATTTTCCAATTCAAAACACTATATACACACTATACAAAACATTATACACAATTTCAAAGAATTACAAAAATAAAGTTTAGAATATCAAGTCAGATAAAATAAGAATTTTTCCAATTTTTAATCTTTACTTTTGCATAATCTCTAATGAAATTAAATCTAAAATTCAATTTATATAAACTTGATTTAGGAAAATTTAGTACCATTAACCAACATTTTTATACAATCTGAAAATAATTTCATATTCAAATTTCAAATATACTAAAAAATACAGTGAGTAAAAATAATTCCATGAATAAAATGTTTATAAAAAATATATATTTAATTTTAATACAATTTGAGTAGATAAAATGAAAAATTAAAAATAATTGAGCCAATTAATTTATAAAAATACTATTAATTCAAGACTGTTATTTTTAACCCTCGCAGTACGATCTAGCAGTTTCCATAGGAGTTGTAGTAATAGCAAAATTCATGCAAACTGTGATTCCCATGGGGATACATTTTTGTCCTTTATTTTAACTGTGCAACAAGCTTTTTCCTCGTCAAGGGTTTCATTTTGGCTTTTATAAGATGTTTAATTGTTTATTAAGGTATGGGCTAACAGATAGCGTTAGTTGTCCAAGTTTCTACGAAATATGCAAGAACTTTTTGTATTATTTTGTGCCTGCTTTTCAAAGCTCAAAGATGTCTGGCCGGAGTAAAATATCCTAGGAGTAATATGACCTATAACTTTTTGTGAGTGATATAACCTATATTCCTGACACTGATAATAGTTCTGACTCTGATTTTAAATATATATACTAATATGAATTTATTAAATTCCTCTGTAGATATGAAAAATTAAATTTATCACTATTTTTATTAGTATATACAATAAACCTTTGTATTTTATAAAGTAAATAACAATTTAATTCAGATTAAATTTGCTTTTATAACATTCTTCAATTTTATTGTTCTGACAACCTTTTTATATGATCTAATTCTAAATATTTTTTAATTTATTTTAACTTTATACAGGTAGATTTGAAATATGTAATAAAAGCACAATTTTTTAACCTATTTTGATAATATATATATATATACACAGTGAGAGAGTTAAGACATATTTAACATATTCTAATCATTTTAACTGACAACAAATTTTTAAATGTTAGGAAAACAGCACTTTCTTCTCTGGACCATTTTTATAAATAATTAATGCAAAATTTAATTTTATCTTCTTATTAAATAATTCTGTGTAATATTTTAATATTTCTTATAAATCTTACATAGGAAGTTTGTAAATTGTCAACTATGCATGCAAGCATAGAAAATATACTCATGTAAAAGTTAACGAATCTTTTTTTTTTTTTTTTTTTTTGGAAAAACAATGGGAGGATAAATGGAAGCATTTAAACCATCTATAATAAAACGATCCAAATGAAATTTATTTGAATTAAGCTTTAACTTTTAGCTTTCTTCAAATACTGCATTTAATAGGCTCCTTACTGACCTCCTTATATCAGAAGAAATCATGATATTGTCGATTAGAATTGTTATAAAGAGTAGATGTTTTTGATAATTCAAATAGAGAATTTTAAATAATGGATTTAAGAATTTTTAAAACTAGTTAAAGTAATTGTCAAATATTATATTCATATACACTTGCTTAGGAAAAAAATTATTTTCATAAATAAATACATATGAATATATTATTTAACAATCCTTTGACATATGTTTTAAAAACAATTTTTTTTATCTTTCAGTACAAATTATTAACAATATAAATTTAATTCAATTGAACAAAATATATAAAAGATACCCTATTTAGTCATTAGGTCAAATAGATAAGAATTCATTACATAACTCTGATCATCAAATTGATTTTTTGAAAACATATTATACATATGCACAAACCAAAATATAAATTATTCTATAAATTACATACTTCAATGCCTTGCACAATAAACCTTGACTTTCCAGTTACAATTCTTAGTATTATCTGCAATAAATAGAATAAACAAACATAAAAGACATCAAAACTATGATTTCCCTATTGAAATATCAATATTTTAATGAGAATGCCAGAATATCTGTACCAAAATCAATGAACTATCGTGATCAATGATTTATATTTACTAGCATAAACATGGAGAAAATGAAAATAAAAAATTTATATATATATATTATGATTAATTTTTTTGAGGATGTAGAAAACACAAATTATTTTTAAATGCACAATTATTAGTAATTCAGGCTGTATAAATTTGACCTTAAATTAAACACGTCCCATTTTCTCTACATAAATAAGACTTATTTTGTTTTAAGTTACTTTTGATATTTTAATCTTAAATTTCAAAAGCTTAAAATAATTATATAGTTGCAAAAAAATTACAAAATTTTAAACAATAAAGTATAACTTTTCAAATGAAGATTTTTCAGTAAAATATGATAATTATGAGTTTAATGTATTATTACTATCTGTAAATATAATTCATATATATTAGGTATAAATAAGACTTATTATGGGTTTTCTATTACAAATAATAACAGAGAATGCATTCATAATTGGAACTGAAAAGCAATGAAGATTTCAGAATTCTAAAATTAGAAAATTCGAAGAAACTAATAAAAACAGTTTAAAAAAGGAAGATATAAAATTAAAACTATTTACATAAAAATACCTTGTATCATAGTATTATTTGATTTAAAATAATTAAAGTATTATAAATTGTGAAGCAGTTTAACATGTATAAGTACAAAGCTTAATTAATCATACTAATAAAAGTACGAAAATATTTTCCTTTTATTTATAATTTAAGTTAGTAAAAAAATTAATATATTTAGAAAAATAATACATATCATATCATTTAATGGTTAATTTTAACACATGTTAAAATTAAGAAAAACAAATTAATCAATAAAACTTGATTTCATCCATCATGATGAATTAGAATTTAAGATAAGATGAAACTTTTTCAAATTAAAATTCCGTATTTTTATACACAGATGACTAGAAGAAAATGTTTCTAATACAGTGTTAACTACCACTCCATTTACTTCTGAAGCTTAATGGATAAGCAATAGTAATGCAGAAAATGTACCTTAGCTAAAGGAATATTTACATTAATAATATTTTATTAACATATAAAGGCAATAACTATTTTTGAATTTAAGCATTCAAATAAAGCAATAAGCCAAATGATGAAAATAGTGGTATTAAATAAATTTTTATCAGTCTTTATAATAACATGCTACAAAAACTGAGCTTCTATATAAATTTTAAGCAGTTACTTTATTTCTCAAATATTATAATCATTGATTAATTACAATTTACTTACATCCAGCACAATATAATATCAATTTAATTTTAATCATTCACTTTTTTATATGCATGTTCTTAATCAAACATTGAAAATTACAAGGATTCATTTACATATTTGTTAGGAACAATTAGAACATTTGTACTTTTGGTGGTCATTTTTAATGAATATTAAGTCTGTTTAAATTAGATCACAAGTTTAATGAACCATTATACTTAATTAATAATAATTAATGGTCTTTTAAGCTGCTTAATCATCAAATTGAATAATGAGGAAAAATTCAACAATGCAATTAGCTTTCATCTCTTGGACATAGCAACAGCAATTAATTTAATACCACATGAAATAAAAATTTCTACACAATTTTAACTAATAAATGTATATTAAAATCTTACAACACAGTTTTTCATTTCTGTAAAACTTAAATAATCCACTTCACTTTTACCTCTTAAGCTATAACTTTAATTCAAAAAATAATAAATAAATTTTAAAATTATATTACTCAATTTGCAGCAATATAAACTTACAATCTTAAAATTAATAATTCAAATAAACGTTAATCTTAAATATATCCAACTTTAAATTAAATAACTAAAATATCAAGTTTTCAAATTTAACTATTTTAAACAAAAAAAATACAATTATAACTTTCAATCTCAACATTTAAAACGGTAATGAACAAGATCTTATACGTGTCAGAATATCAATCACTTTCCATGTATATCACAAACAATTAACATACATTTCAAAGTTTGTTACATTAAGGAAGACCATCTGCTGATTACATTTGCTCTTGGGATGAACCATTTTAACTAACACAATTGGAAAAATATTTTCAATTTCTCCAATATTAAACTTTGAAAAGTGAACAAATGAAATTATAGGAACAAACTTAACAGTTATTAATGATTAAATTTTACAAAAACACTAGTTGTTCAAACTATTTACAAAATAGAAAAGCTATTACAAGTTCACATTCACCTAAGTCCAAATCCAAGATGAAATTAAAAGAAAAGAGGAGGATCTTGCTGATATGCCAAACTAGCACCAAAATATAGAATTTCAAATATGAATTATAGATAATGCATTGTATATATGGTAATCTGTTCAGTACATCCAATTATTTTAATTAATTTCATTTAAAAAGGAAAATGTTTCATTCTAAAGACAGAAAAATCAAATAAATAAATGTATTCAAGAATAGTAAAATTTTTGGCATTTTCAATCATTTAGGTAGAAATAAAGCTGAAGATCCCTATGATGGCTATTAAAAATTTGTGCCCATAGAATTTATCAATGACATAGCATCAAATTATTGCTTAAAAAAATTCTAAAAAATAATAATTACCTCAATGATAAATACAGTTAAAAATGTAATACTGCAAAAAGAAAATGCATCTTTGGCCTTTTTTATTTTTGGACTGGTAGTCTCATTTGGTGAAATTGATGAATTCTGAGAACAATTCACACTTTTTGGTTTCCAATCTGGATCTGGAAAAATAACAAAACCTTTACAAATTAAGTGACAAATAAAATATATTTATATTTAACCCTTTAAGCGTGCTTGACGAACTCACCTCGTCATCGGAGTGTTTATTTGTCATTATTGCACTACTTAATTTAACCCTTTAAGCGTTAACGCTACACACTTAAAGGGTTAAGCAAATATATTATTTAAAAATGTAACTTTTTAACTTTTTTAAAACTTAGATTTTTACGATAAAATTTTTCACAATTTAGAATGATTATTATAGGAACTTACCTTGTACAATGTTTAAATCTATTAATAATTCCGACAAAACTATGACACCTTCAGCAAAGACAAATATCACAATAACTACATTACAAACACGACTATTGAGTGTAGTCCAAATTTTTTCACATAACCTTAAATAAATTAAAAAGAAAAAAGTATGAGCAACTTTTGGATACAAGATCAATACATAATTTTTTATTTTAGCGCTTTAAAGAGAGAGTTTATTCTTATGCAGTTTTACCTGTGAGTGTCATCTACTTCTGGAGTTGTTGTTCCTCCACTAAATCCCCATATAACAGAGTCTGTATTCCTCATCAGTTCTTCTTTGCTAAAAAAAAAAAAAAAAAAAAAAAAAAAAAAATTAATTTTAAGCATGTATGTAAATTATAATAATCTTCAAGATACTTACCTAATGAAATCAGAATTATGAATTCATTAAACAAAATATAAAAACATCAAAAATTATATTAAAAATTCATTTGCTAAGTTCATAGTTGATTTTCCAGCTAAAAATTTGTTTCAAATAAAGGGTTTTTAATTTTTTAAAACTTTATTTTTTTAGTTTCACAATTTTTTCTTTTCTTTCTTCTCGCTTCAGTTTTTTTTTTTTTTTTGTTTTATTTATTACATTATTTCTCAAATTATTTTCCTTTGTTTTTTAAATACTTCATCTTATTCTATAAACTCTTTTTACTAATTTCTTAAAAAAATTTTTGTTTTGTAAAATTCAAATTATTTTTTCACTTATTACACTAAAATTTTCCAAAAAATTTTGCTTTGTTTTTTTTTATTTTTTAAAATTAAATTTTATTTTAATCAATATATACACAAAGAGAGACACACACACAAATATAGTGTAAGATAACTCTCATTAATGGGTAGTGGTATATATTTTTTCAGTTCACATTCGAAGTATTTTTTAATGTGATTATATTATCTTGGGGAAGATAACAGGTAAATATATTTAAAAGTTATGATTTTAAACTTTAATAAAATTTAAGTAACATGACTTTTTTTTTCATTGCATAAAAAAGAAAATTAAATCTATATAATAAACAATATTTGATATTTAATATTAGCCTGAAATTGTACATGAAAAAAATTAATTAAATCTAATTGCTTTGGTAGTGACCTTATTATTTCAATTATGTTTCTTGTGATATGCAAAATACATATCACAAGAAACAAATTTTAATTTGTAAAATTAAACTCTTATTAAACAATTTTTATCAAAATGAAACTTAGGGAATTGAAACAGCATGAATGCAGGTAAATTCTATTTTTAATATTCATAACTGTTTTTACATATAATTTAAAATCATAATAAAACAAATTAATATAGTTAATGAGATTCTCAGTATTAGGAATCTTGAACTATCAATTAATAAAAAATTATTTAATTTTCACTAATAAAGAGTTACTTAATTGATAACTCAACAGTCATAATATTGAGAATCAAAAGGAAAAATCAAAAAAATCATTTAGGTATTGCACACAAAGTTTCTTTTTAAAAGACCACATAAATCCTCTTCTTCACAATTGACTTTCATCAGCACATATTTTAATAGTTGAGGCGAAATGTGGCCATGAACAATCAATTGACAATCAATTGAACAATCAATTTGGTAGTTCTGCAAACCAATCAAATAGGTACAATTTTGAGATCATGTGATTACTTGACGAGAGAGTTCCAATAAGCAACACTCGTGAATGATATACCACAAGTTATTGGTTATTATGGCACCGAAAAGAGAACAATTATATGGAGAAATGGAAATAATAACTCTTCTAAAAAGTAATCCCCCGACAGCTTTACTTTAAAAAAAAAAAAGGTCTTATTTTAGTAGCAATCTGAGAAATCTTATGAAAAACACAGAATTAAAGGAAATTTTGAAGGCTCTTTGCATATAAGAAAAGAACTGTAACAGAGAGCTACAAATTGTTTTATTTTGGAATGATAATATTGACTATTATTTTACTGAATTCCAATATCCATCTTTCTTGAAACTTACATATTATAACTCTTAACAGCTGACTACATAATAAATTTACCACATACTTCATTTAACGCAACATTCAGTTCAGGATGTAAATATATTCCTTCTCACCATTTGCAAGATATATGCAGAAGTTAGTTACATATATTTTCAATGTTCATACACAAAGTTAATTTTCAGTAGTTTGATTCAATATTTTCTATCAAATATGAAAACTATAACTTATATTTCCATACTTTTAGTTAAAAAGTTAACTTAAGTAATTAATATAAATAAAAGAAATTAAAATGGCAGAGAAAATCTTACATTAGTCATAAAATTTTGAATTATAAAATTTAAATTAAAAGTAACTATATTAGTATATCATTTGAATAAAATTTTTTGGTTATTAAATGAGAAAATAATTCAAAAATAGAATAAATAGAAATAATAATTATTATTAATCAATAAAAATAATTTATATATAATTGCAATTAAATATTTGCTAACATATAAAATTTTGTTCATACATTAGGAAATATTAGCTTTTAGTGATAATTGAGGATAATATAAATAATTTTAATTTTGATTGAATACAATTGTTTTTAAATTTATATGGCTTAATTAATTACTTACATCTTGGCAGAGCTATTTAAGTCTTAAATTTATGATTCATAAAAATTGCTTTAAATTAATCACAAAAATTAATTCTTCTTTATATTTGATATATTAAAAAAAAATTTTTTTTAATGATTAAAATATTTTTACTTTTAAAATGAAATACTTTTCTTATGAAAATATTAACTTTATACATATTTATAAATGATACAATGATTGTTAAAATAAAACTTAAATATACCACAATATTTTTTATTTATTTATTTATTTTATTTTATTTTATTTTTTTTTTTGGATAGTTAATATAATTTTCTCCTTTCTAAACTATAATAAAAATTTAATTAGATTTTAACAAAAATAAATTCACTACTGTTCATAAAACAGCTTTTAATATCTAAGTTATTAAACAATGACTGTTAAAAATAAAATTCTGTTTTAATGCTTTATTGAGATTCTTTCATATTAATAACTACTTTTCAGCACCACATTTATGAAAATCATTAGTTCAATTATTTTCAAAAACATCAAGGGGAAAATTACAGATTATTGTAATAAACCAAACCAAAAGGACAATATGTGAAATATAAGGATTTGTGAAAGAAAAGATACTGGCATCAGTTCCAACTGTGGGAAAATCATGATTTTTAAATATTCCTCCTTAAATATTATGTTTAATTAAAAAAAATCTGAAAAATATAAATTTAGGAAAAATATAAAATATGAAATCAATGAATGAACAAAGTACTAGTTAATTCTTAACAAAATAACCTGTATCTTAAAAAAATTATATTTTTAAGTAATCATTTTCACATAAAATTTCATATGTTACTTGGTTTTGCAGCAAGTGCATGAAGTAAATGGAATAATTAATGCTAAAGCAGAATGTGGTTTTCACATTATAAAGTTCATTTATTATCTTTTATATTTTTTTAATTTTATTAACTTATTAAAATTAATATATTGCGAAGGGAAAGTATGCAATAAAAACTTTTTCTAAAAACTTGAAATTAAAACAATGTAGCAATGAGTCTGTTGGATTAATTTTGGAACAAAGTATTATAATTACAATTATATATTAATAATAACTCTAAAAGAATTTATAATATATTGAAATTGCAAGAATGTAACTAGAAACATTGTGGAGAGATAGCACAAATTGTCAAAACTAAATAAATAATAAAAATAATAGTGTTAGTTGTCAAGTAATAGTAAACCATTTTACATAAATGATATCTATTCTAATCAAGTAAAAATTAACAATTTTAGACTACTAAGACTCCAAGGTATTTAATTAATAGCTATGTGCTTTACATTGTTCATTTATTATCAATTATTTATTGAGTCTTTTTCCAATGCTAATTTCAACAATATTAGCTGTTTTATCAAACAATTAATCTGATTTTTTTTATTGCTTTTAGTTCAAAGTAATTTTTCGTTTTAAAATTATTATACAAACGGTTACATTCATTAAATTTATTCAAAATTCAGACAAATAATTTTGAACATTTATTTTTATAAATTTCTGCATTTTTCAAATCATTGTCATATAACACAGTACTAAAATACTATTCATAATATAAGTATTATGCAATTAAATGATTTCCTACTGTGAATTTCCTAACACAACTCTTCTAAAAATTAACAAACAATTTTCAAGAGTTTCAAAATAGCAATATATATATATAAATTCTTTGCACACATTTCATAACAAATCTATCTCAGAAAAAACTTTTAAATGTAGTTTTGATATTTGGATTCTCAATTTAGCTTAGAGAAATAGCACAATCCAATAAAAACATTGATTTATCAAGAAAGCAATGCTTACCAGAGATTTAGTGAGATGAACCACAAATCAGTTATTACACAAAATAATTCTAATTGTCAAATGCTCAAAATATTTCAACACTAATAAATAATACCTATAACAGTGCTTGGAGTCTGATTAAATCTTAGACAAATTTCTTAAGCACTTTTTCCAGCAAGAAAAACTTCTGATATTATCAATAAATGTATTCTTTGATGATAAAATAACAGTTAATATAATTTAAAAGAACACAGAAACTTTTATTTTGCATAAATAAGAAATAATATTTAAGAGAAAATGATTCTCAAAATTATTAATGGAAACATAAATTAGTTTAATAAACTTTCAGTATAATAAATATCAATTAATAAACTTTCAGTATAATCAAATTAAATTGAAAAGCTAAATATGAAAAATTTCAATTAAAAATTATATAAACTAAAATCATTTTTAAATCATATTTTCATATTAAGAAGTTTAATGAAAAATAAAAAAGCTCATATTTTCTGATAAAAATTTTAATAAATATTAATCTACATGAATAAAAGTATAATACAAAAACAATAAATAATAGAAACACTCACTTTTCATTTTATCTATATTTATTTTATGAAAACATTTATTTGAAAAAGAATTCTCCAATTTTAATTTTGAAATTATAACTTTACAAAAAATAGACACAATCATTAAATATCAAATATTTAACTGATTAAAATAAATCGATTTTTTTCAAAATCGCTTTACTCAATCAATATACTCAAACGTTTCATTCACCAATGGCTTTTATTCATAACTTTTTTCAATCTTAGAAAACGATCAATCCTTACATTTTGTATGTGTAATTTAGGTCGGAAAAGCTTAACCAAAAAGTATTAGTAAAAAATTTTAAACTAAATTTATTCAACTACTTACAAAGTGAAAAAAAAATTATAATTGTAATTTAGACACATCATTTATTAATTTAAAGTTTTTTTCATTTGAGAAATTTAATAAATATAATATTTACGAAACCATAAAATTTCATGCTATAAGTGTTTTTTGACTGGAGAGTTGATTGATGATCACACTTACTTACCCAACAGACGCGGAATTCTTCGGAAAACCAATCAATCACTACCAAGTCGAACATTCATATCTAAACGTGACATCCGTAGTAAAGGTACGGAATTTCAGAACATATACAACTTCCTTTGGTAAAATACAACTGCGAAAGAAATATCGGAAGATCATTTCCCATTCATGGAACAGAAGTAGATCAGACCTTTCCACTTAACATCAAATCTTAAACGCATCTAGAGTGCCCCAAAATATAAAAGGATATTAACTTATAAGGTGTTGAAATAGAAATAATTTTAATAACTTACCTTACCGAAGGGGCCATGTTTATATGAAGAGATCTGCGATGACACAATACGTAGGGTTGCCAGTCGAAAATGCCTCGCATCTAATGAATGCCAAGTAAACTTGATCAATGCTGATCTCGCCAAGGAAGTTAAAAAAAAACAGATGAGTTTAATTCACAGAAAAATTACCCTTTGATCAATCTGAATGC
Organism: Latrodectus geometricus; assembly: GCA_026290005.1. Classification (NCBI taxonomy): domain Eukaryota; kingdom Metazoa; phylum Arthropoda; class Arachnida; order Araneae; family Theridiidae; genus Latrodectus; species Latrodectus geometricus. Next base: position 1,410,640 of record JAPDSC010131936.1, on the reverse strand, counting down.
AATTGCTTAGATTGAATATAAGCAGTTAAAATAATATTTCTGTGTACATGTTGATGTAAAATTTCAAAAAACAGTATTGTACTTTGTTCAATAATAAATTCTTTTCAATAGCACTTTGTTCAATAAAATAATTTTGCTCAATAATATTTTTCGTTCAAAAATGGAAATTCAGTCATAACAAAATTTTTTATGCTTTTACTTTTTATTTAATTTTTTTTCATCGTGATTTCCTAACGAACATTTTTGTGAAATTAATACTTCTTATTCAAGTTGTTTTAGGCATATATAACCACAAGAATACGTGCCATGCTATTGAAAACAATCGACAGGTCAGAAAAAAAATGTTAAAATACTTTTTCAATCCCTTATCACATTATATAATTAAATAATCTAATTTAATCTCTAATTTAGCACAATGATAACTAAAACTAAATGTGTAATTTTATCAAAAATTAAATGTTAGAAGCTAAAAAACAGATATAAAATTATATATAGATATATATATGCATATTCAAAACAATTTCTGTTCTGGTGGAAGGGACAAATTCTTTTTCTGAATCCATTTTTTCTTCCTCTGATTGTCTTTCTATTTTAAATTATTCATCTCTTCCAATTTATTTTATTTTATTTATATTTTTTTTTAAACAATTCTCCGGTTTGTGCTTTTCCAATTGCTTTACATTTTTGCTAAAATACTTTAAAAGAAATTATTTAATTTAGTTTTCACTTAACTATTCCTATAATCAAAAATAATTATTTCAATCATTATTTAAATAAAATGTTTTATTGGAATTCATCTTAACTGATGATTGCTTCCTTGTTATGTTACTTGAAATTCTGCTGCAGATCATACAAACCCAGTTTTTATGCTAATGATTTTTAATTAATTTAATTATTATCTTAATTCAACAAAAATATGTGAATAGTACAGAATAGTTTAACTATATCACTATATAGAGTAGAAGTTGTCTGCAGTTGAGAAGTTGTTGTTGTCTTGTGTGTGTGCCAGTTAGGCTGGCAGTAAGGGGTTCGATGCTCCACTTTTCTAACTGAATCGTTAGTTGGTGTGGAGTCCAACTTTCTCAATACATATGTGCCATAGGTATCCGTTTATAAGGTAGAAAACCAGTCACAACCTATTTATACAAAGAAATGAAACAGAATGAGAGAAAAAGTTTATCCAATTCCCAAACAGAGATTCGAACCCAGGACCTCCCTACTCGCAGTCAGGCACGCTGACTATTCGACAGAGTGATCGGCTGCAGTTGAGATAATCTGAGGAATACACCATAAAAAAAATTAATACAAAGTTGAAAATTTAAAAAAAAATTTTAATTTTTGATTATTTTAAAATGATTACATCATCACTAAAAAAGGCTGACAATGGTCGGATTTTAGTGTTTTCATAATTGAAAATAGAGTTTCCTTCAGTACATTTGTGGGTTCAATAAAAAATGAATGTTGATCTTCTAGCGAATTGATTTTCAAGCCTTCTTATTGAGAAGTTGTTGATGCAATGCGGTGCAGTTGAGCATATTTCTTATTGTTTTACTTTGTCAACATGTGAGAGGTTTATTATGTGTTTTGCGTTTGCTGCTCCACGCGTTATTATGGCTCTGATATGTATAAAATAATTTATTAGTTTTGATCGTTATAGTGCTCCATTAACTGTTCCTTGCAGTCACTTTCTTTCACGCACGGGGGGAGGAGAGAGTTCATAAAAGGGGAATTCTCTGACTTTTGAGACCAAGGGGTTGCTGCGAAAGATATCGAAACAATTTTCAATGACTTTCTTTATTTTTCATGCGTTTTGAAGATATTATTTTTTTTACAAATTCAATTTATTGTGATCTCTATTTAAGTGTTTTTTTTTTCTTTTGTCTTCACAGCTTTATTTTTGGACACACTTTTGTCGAGCTGCAGAACACAGATTTCGGAAATAAATTCCGATTTAGAAAAATGGCGGAGAGTATTCAAAATTCTGCTTGGCATCAACTGATCATATCAGAAATCGTCTGAAATGTTTTACATAAATGAATTTATAAATTACTGATTTCGATCTTTTTTTCCATCAGTATTCCAGTACATTTCAGATAGCTGGCATATTGAGAAAACCGAAAATACATTCGTTGCAACAATATTCCTTCAAATTTAAAAAAATTGGCAAATGTTATTTTCTAATTACTCAGTGGAAATGTAGAAATTAGGAGCGAGACAAATGCAGTACGTATATTTCCTTATCAAAATCACAAGTCTCCATTCTAGAGGAGTTGTTGTGATTGCGAAAGAAACAACTTTACAGGGAGTTCAAATCAGAGTTCCCCAAACTTTTTTGTGTCGTAGACCCCTTTCCGTGTTGGGTAGACCCCCTACTTACCTGATATTGATTCCCTGTAAATTTCTAACTGTAGTGAAGTTTAGTGTTAAAAACTTAAAGTAAAAACACATGTTAATTTATACATTTATTAATTGAATTTAAATTAAAACTACTTAAAATAAAATTTTGTATCCGTTGTGTAAAATATACGTAACATTAAATAAACTATAAATAAAATAACATAAGCAATAAGATAATATTTTTAGTGAGAAGGATGAACCTGATGCTTTAATAATAAATTACCAGCATTTGGCGTCAATTTTGTAAGGGTTAATCTTAAATCTCCTCGGCTAATAATGTAAAGTTTGTTTCTTTTTTCGTTAGGAGATTGGTAACAGCGCTATATTATAAATAATGTATATGTTTTGATACTATAAGATAGTATGATGTAAGTAAATAGGTACTATCAGTGTATGTGTTGAGATCCACTATCGTGGACCCCCATTTTTAATTTCATGGACCCCAAATTTTTTTTCGCTGACGTAGACCCCTTGCAGGTTGTCATAGACCCCTAGGGGTCGATATAGACCACTTTGGGAATCACTGGTTTAAATGAACTGCAAATGGTGTATTTAAATTACGGAACGAAATGTAAACCTTTCTTCTTAAGTTAGATAGAGACCTTGATATAAATTGCATTGCGTGTCGTCGTATTCAACTCAACCCCGCGCGAAACTTAAAAGATTTTATGTATGTGAAAGCAATCCTCTTCTGATCAAGCCAATAGATGAGGGCGCCGTGATTATGGTTGTGAGCTCCAATTTTGGCTTAATTGAAGATCCTTCACAAAAAACGATTGGAAGACGTTCAATGGGTCATAGTCGCAATGTCCTCCAAGTGGAATGATACCTCTAAGGTGGCAGGTCAGATATCGGGGTCTTCCGCATCTAAAGGACTCTCTCGCGACTATTTACACCAAACTGGTATAGCCCGATTCTGGGTTAGATACTAGAAGTCTTGATCAGAAATTTTGATTTTAATTTATGAACCAAATTAATTTTAAATTTTTTAATTAAAAATTTTTGAAATTATTTATAATAGATAATAAGTTTTAAAAAAAAATCCCTATTATGTAGCGATGTTAAATTTGAATATAATTCTTTTTCTCCTTTTCTTCTTTTATTTATTTTCTTTTTATGTAGGCATACAAATTGAGAAATGATACTATATGATGGTATCTAATAAATTTTAATAAATATATTTAAATAAAACTTGATAAATGATTTGAGTTCATACCGTTTAGAACATAAATATAATGGTTTAAGGTAAATAAGTCTGAAATATTTATAATTAAATACATAAAATTCCAGTTAATTAATTTTCACAGAAGTCATTTTATATTTAATGAAAATTTTACAGAATATATATATATATATATATAAAATATTTTACAACAGAATTTATCATTAAAATACCATTTACTATATATATATGAAGCAGTAAATACAATATATAGCATATAGAAAGTAAATAGAATCCATGAATTAACCAACAATATCTTTATTCCTCTTCAAATTACATTTTATTATCTATACATATATTTGATATAATTCGATATATATATATATATATATATATATATATATATATAGTAAATGGTATTTCATATACATGAAAAGTATTCACTTAATCAATCAAACCACATTTGTATTAAGAAAGTTTGCACTCGCCAGATAAATAGAGGAAGAGGCGATTTATGACGAAATATGGTAACCTGAGTAGTCGGATAGAGCCATGCGCAAGCGCTGGTCAAGAATGAATCGCATCTACCTATTTTTGATCAATGAAAGTGTCCCTTGAATGGACGAGTCAATTATGCTCTTGTTTCTTCCCTTCATTTCTATCTTTCTTCCGCTGAAGCTGAGCGGCTGTTTCATAATGAAATCTGCTCTTTTATTTCTTTACCTTCTCAATATACGTGTTTGACAGATAGGAGGAAGAGAAATAACCTTCACCATGAAGAAGCTTCTTTTTTTGTTGCAAGACATTTAACACAATAGATGAGAATTTATAGGTTTCGATTTATAATTTTAAGATTTGCTACCGAAATAGTTAGATATTATGTAAATTTGTAGTGATATTACATTCGTGTATATTTATTGATGATGGAATTATTATATTAATTCTTAAAGTATTTATACAAGCAAAATGATTTTTATCGATGACATGTTATTTTAAACTCCTATTTCAATTAACTTCCTTTACTCACAAAAAACATAACTTAAAATGAATGAGTATTCTATAAAAATATTCCTAATACTCTCTAATTATATTAAACAATTCTTAATTATATATATATATATATATATATATATATATATATATATATATATATATATATATATATATATATATATATATATATATTTAATTATTGAAATATTAGTATATATAGGAATAAATGTTTAATTGCTTATTTACGTAATATTAAAAACGTCCAAGAGGTGTTTGATACTACTTAGTGAACATATTAACTCCGTAGTGAGCTTTTAATGTCGCTTCTGTGAGGACTTTTCATAAATAGAGGGGATCGCAAAGGAGAAAACCCCAAAATATCGCAACCATTTACTCAGATATGCATCTTCAATTGCTCAACAGTAGCGAAACTTTTCGCTCTGATGTCCCATCTCTAGGTTACGGTGGGCCTCATCTTGAGATGAAACAGCTTCAAAAGCCTTGCCGAGCTCAGGCGGTGGCCTGGTTGGTCGTTCTTCTGATCAGAAGGTAGTGAGTTCAAATCCCAATTTACTCGAAAATCTGCCATGTTAACTGAAGGCGGCTGGGGCACGTCATGGTTGCAATGTCCTCCAAGTGAAATGATATATATGCGGATAAATGTCAAATAATAAAAGTCTTCAGCAACTGACATTTAAGTGGTTAACCCCACCTCAACGATAGGTATGCAAGCTGAAATTCTCCACACATCGGCGGAACAGTTAGTGGAAGGTGGTGAGATGTTCACTGAATATGTATATGGTTATATACATTGAGTTGTATTTCATCAACGTTTATGGGAAGGAAATCAAAGAGCCATCATATTTTTCTCATCTTAATCCTCACGGGGTTTTATTTAATGTATTTTAAAAGAAAGCTTTTATACTTCGCCAACTTCAGTTCAAAATGCATGCAATACTAAAGATGGAGAAATTACGGCAGAGAGTACCACCATTGAAAACATTCAGATTATAAATGCTATTTGGCTTAACATGTTTTGTATTAGCATAAATTAATGTATAAAATTTTCAGAAAAATGTTAAATACAGTAAAAATCATTTGAGGTTTTTTGCAAAAAGTAATTTCCGATTAAAATTTCTTCCCAGTAAATTTTATAATTATTAAGATTGATTATAAATCGACAGTAATTTTTTTATACGAAAAGAATTTAAAATCTCCGAATTTCCCAAGCAGAACTCTTTTGGGTCAATCAAAAGTGTTTTTTATTCTCGCTACTATATTACTCTGCCTATTACAAAATAGCCAGAACAACATATCTGTTTCTGCAACTAAAACGACTTCAAAAGTTCATTGATCGAGAGATTTTAAGTAAAATTCTGTAATATTTAAATTCCGGGCAATATATTTGCACTGTCTACTACAAGAAAAACTTCTGATAGGTTGTCTAGTTAGTGAAATTGCTTTGGTAACAAGAATTACCCATTTTAAATGGGGGGGGGGGTAAAGTTATTTTACGTTATTCAGAAGATTGTCATTTTTAAGACATTCAGCTCTGGTATTTTGGTTCCTCTTGTTGAAAATGGGATGTGTACATTTGAATGAAGGCGGAGCATGCTCTATAGCAGTGTTTCTCAACCGCCGGTCCGCGGACCGGTACCGGTCCGCAAGAAATATCCAGCTTTATAGGCCGACCACCGATACAGTACCTACATTACAATAATAATAGTTTACTAGTTTAAAAAATGATGTAATCTTTGATGAAAAATACAACAAACTGGCAACTATGTACCTAATCGCGTTTCATAAATTGCTGTACCACCAGCGTTGCCAATCTATTATAATTATAATAGATCTATTATTATTCAGCAGTCCTTTCACGTTGTCACGTTACTCACCAAATCTGTTACTATTTTGAGTTTTTATGAAATTTACAGAATTACCCTTTACCTAAATTAAAAAAACAAACTGCCGGTACCTCGGCACTCTTTTTTACTATTCTATGAAATCTATTACATTTTGAACTGTCGACTTATTCCTTTTAATCAAATTGTTCTGGCAACACTGCTTAGAACACCAGTTAGGGTGCGCCTGTCTGCCTTGGTGCCTTGTGTATCCCTGATTACTTGAACGCTGACTATCGCAGTATCTCAGTGTTCAAGGCGTCTGGCGTCTTGATTACGTTTTGTTTTTGATTTTGGTTATTCTGTACACTTGGGCAATTCTTGAAAACTATTTATCAGCGTAAGTTTTTAATAACTTCTGAATTTAATATTATGCTATAACTACTATTTCTGTAACTTTAGGTATATAAAATCATTAATCAGAATGAGTAAGAAGGAAACGAAACGCACATTACTAAATTTCGTGCAAAGAAAAGATTTTCAGAAACCAAGTACGTCGTCCTCCCCTTCGAATACAGATGAAAGTGAATATAGTCCACAATCTTATCTGTAAATTATAACAAACAAAATGCTTTAAAAATTATATACGTCTTCATGATTTATCTTTGTGAAAAATTGTGCATTGGGTCGAATTATTAATGTTACCGGTCCGCGCGAACGTGCCGAAATATTTTACCGGTCCTTGGAGTAAATTCAGTTGAGAAACACTGCTCTATAGATTGGGAGTGCCCAAACGATCGTGGTTTAAATGGATTTGATCGATAGATAATATACTCCTTATGTGGCTTCCGACCGCGACATAAGGGTGGAAAGAACTACCAGCTCAGGTCATAGATCAAAATGACAGTGTTTAGCAGTTTTTCTATCAATGGCAAGAAATGTATTCCAGCAAAAAAATTTGCTGGGCTCCCCGTAGCCTTGCGGTAGCATTCGAGGAGCAAGTATGTAGAAAGCGTAAGGTCTCATCCAGTAGTGAACTGTGGGGGGGGGGGGTCGAAATGGGTGATTGAGAGTTTCCTCCCTAGTGATACGTAAATATGGTCAATGGAAATCATGTCGGAGGAATATAGGTATTAAAATAGTTTGCAATATGACCTATGCCTTCCCACAAGGAGGAATAAAAAATTCTGTCATAAAACTGATTTTGTTGTTACATATGAGACTTGGCGAAGTCGTCTGGGACTGGACGAATGAAGTCTGAAAGAGCGTCTTTCGTTAATGGGAAGTAAGCAGTGGTGTTGTGCTAATTTTTTTTTACCGTATATATAATTATATAGACAGGGGCGATCAGGTAGGCGGACGCTCTGTGCGGTCTCATGTCCCAAATTTAACGACGGGGGGGGGGGGGTTTTTCCTTGATAATCCTGGGGACGCGGGGTTTTTTTTTTTTTTTTTTTTTTTTTTTTTAGTTTTATGTCCCAAATTTGATGACGACGGGGGGGCTAGCATAAAAAGGAAAGGAAACGAAAATCATTACGAAACCCATTTTGTGTATATGTATATATATATGTTTATTACAATAATAGGAACGTTTAATAAAAATTAGTTAACAAATTATAAAATACGCATAGTAGATACTCAAACAATATTGCATAAATATTTTTAACAATACATGACACTAATGGTTTTTATAAAATATTCCAAATAGGATTATGTTCAGGATCTTGTGGTTGAATTTTCCTTGTTTTGTTGTCATCCGCTGAATGATGAGGCCTTAACCAAGTTTTTACATAATCATGCTGCCTCAATGTGCGGCCTGCCTAACACTTTTTAATCGACACTTTGACTTAGGTGGCGTGCCTAGAATATTTTGCTTACAGTAGTACTTATTAATCTTATTATTACATTGTATGGGTTCGGTTCAAACCCTTGTTTATACATATAAAAATTCATCAAAAATTAGAAAAAAAAAAAAATCAGCAATTCTTTTAAATTTTTTTTTCAATACGTCAGCCAATTCTCGTTATCAGAAATCATCTTTAGTTCCGGAACTGTCCAAAAAGGAAGCACCGGAACGACAACACCACTGGAATTAAGACTTGGCTCTGGGTCTTCCAATTTTAATTTAGAAGCCAGATGGCCTGACAGTGTTGGAATGGAGGGCCTTGCGATCACGACATATTTTACGTTACGCCATTAGTGAACGCGATGGGTCTTCGGATAAGCTGGGATTCGAACTCACCACCTTCCTGTAACAAGAATGACGTCCTAACCAACAAAACTACCAACATTTTTTGTTATTTTAATTGATACAGCGCGAGATTTAAATGTTTTTTTATTTTATTTTCAGTAAAAATTAAAAATGTTGACATTTATTTCGAAATTGCGGTAACAAGTCCTGTGATTTTATTTTTATCGATAACTGAGGGATTCTTATTTTGAATTTTAAGGGCTCTTGCCGACTGGTAAAGCTCTGTCGTTGTCTGCCGAATCAGACACCGCGATTTTATTCTGATTTTTGTGGACGTTTCTTTCACATAGCATTTTATTAAAAGGATTGCGCAATCTTATAAAATGCCATTAATATATTTATGCAATAAATAGCTCAATGAAAATTAATTTTATTTTTGTAAATGATTTTAAACAATTGACTTGTAGCTTATGATGCAATTATTCTTTACTTATAAACAATTTACATTTGAAGCATTTATTTATCTATAAGCTAATAGTGTATTAATTTATTTTATTTTAATAAAGGAATTTATACAATCTTATTATCGCATATTTGTAATTTTATAGGTAATGATGCAAAATTGTCTACGTTGTTTGTGCTGGTATTGCAAATCTCGTTAAAATCAGAGAACTCCGTTCATGTCTTCGCATCTACAAATATCCTTGAATGCGGCACAAATCGAATTGAATCATGAGATTACAGAAGATGTTCGTTTCTACGAACCTCTCAATTATGAACACTCACAATTTTACGAACTAGTGGCTGATTCCTGACAAAATCCCATAGACCCAGTGATAATTTTTCTCCCCACTTACGAACTAAAAATTTTTAAAACATCTCTTTTCGCGAGCTCATTTTCATATATTTTTGTCTTTCGTTCATTTTTTCATCATTGGATTTAAAAAATAATGTTTTAAGGTTGAGAATTTTAATATCGATATTTTTATTGGTGAATCTTAAATCTTCGATTTATTGTTCAACTGATGTTAAAAATCCAGATTATTTTAAGCTATTGTGGAATTTTCTCCTCTTATCAAATCTTCTTGTTGCAACTGGTGTGTATCGAAGTATAATTCAAGCGCAAATATCGTAAGGCTAGAAGTGATCATGGCTTGAAATTACCTCATGAAAGTAACTCTCTAATCGCAATGTTAACTATGCGTGGAATAATATTGCAGAACGAACAGTGTGTATTCAGGTGGCATGCAAGCTTCATTGAAGATCTGATGTTTTCAAGTAAAGATGAATTACTCCGCAACGAACTTCCACAAATGATTAAATAACTGAGAACGTTATAAACGAGAATTAAAAAGACCTCTTAATAATGCACGAATGTAAAAAAAAAAAAAACGAAAAGGACGTCTACGAAAATAGTTGACGAATAACGAACTAGATTGAGGCACCTTTTTGAAAAAAACAATTATAAAATGCATTCCTACATCAAAATAATAGAAAGGTGTAGTTTGAAACGAAAGAAAAAATTATACTCTGTCTGATTTTTTTACCTATAAAATAAAATAATAATAAAAAAAGAATACATTAGTTGTATCCCAGCAGCGCCCACACACTTGGCGAGAAAAATTTTGGCGATAAATTTCGCCAGTCTTGGTAATCCGACTTTAATACACTAGATATGATAAAACTATTTTCGAAATTCATATTTCCCCATTTTGTTCTGCCTTGACGCTTTTTTCTGTTTGACACCAAGAACGTGGGTTCTTCTAGGATTTTATCGAATACATTTTATCTATTCATGTTTTAGTAAATAGTATATAATCAATTTACAGCTTTGTAAAAAATAAAATTAATTTTAAAATTTAACTTCTATTTTACGAACTTTCGATTCTATGAACTATTTTTACCAGTTCCAACGAGTTCGTGAAAAGAGCTCTATAATTTATTCGAAATCTTTCAGAGAAAGGTTATTTATTTATTGCTTTCTAATTTTGACTACAAGCACACTCACGAGAGTTGGAGAATAATTTCAGAAATGAAAAGTGCCACAAAATCTGATCTCACGCAAGCGAGCATGCGTGGACAGTTGCTTGCTTTTGTAAGCCGTTACGTTCCGGATAGCTCGTTTCGAACGTTTTGTACCTCCTTAGAGGATTTGAACCGAGCGAGGGTTTTTCTTCTCGGTTCGAAAGCGTATCACAGCGGGTCTTCCACGAAAGAAAAATTAACTTTCCGTTTCCATTATTTCACTTTTTTCTTCTGAACACGAGCAGGGAAGCGAAACTTTTATTTTCCTTTGTAGAAAGATTTCCGGAAGCCATTGAATCCTCTTCTGGCCGCATTTTTCATGACAAAACTGGAATAAAATGCATCAGATTCAGTGAATGACTGAAAATTGTGTACTTCTTTAACCCTTCTTTGCATGATTTTTTCTTTATTGGTGAAATAAATCAAGTTGATATAATTCATGTTCAAAATTAAAGGAAAAATGGTTAAAAAAATCTTAGTATATATTTATAGTATAAATTTAGCAAAAAACAATATGCTAAAAATTTCCATCATTATCCAAAGTTAGATCATTAGCTTAGTACTCAATAGAAATAAAAGAGGAAAATAACAGAAACACGTGTTACAAACCTTTCTTCCACTCATTTTCAATTTTTTAGCAATAGAAACTCTAATATAATAAAACAAAATTATAAACGAAATCATACGTTTATTGCAACTACAACAGACAGCGGAATGAGACAACTTTAAGCTCGTTTCACTGATAATGACACTTTTTATTTTTGACAGCTATGTTTCTTTTTATGCAATGGACATTAAAAAGTTATCCTAACACGATCAACTTAAAGTGAACTTGTTCTTCGATATAATTTTTAAGCATTATAGGTTATGATGGAAATTTCCACCATTATGCAAAGAAGGGTTAATTTCGGTACACTATAAAATCTCGTCTAATCAAAAAAATAAATAAATAAATCGTCCTTGACGATGTAAACTAACCATAAAGTGGATGTTATGATTTATTTATTGCTTGTATAAATAATCAAATATTAATATTGAATGTGCTTTACATGAAATAAATTTATCTTTACTTAATGATTCATAATTATTTATTTTTTAATAGAGATATCGAGAGAGACAAATCTCCAATAATATATAAAACAACCCATCCCACTAAGATATTGGCCAACATTTTCTTTCCAGCTGATCACTGAATCCCACTGACACATTGACTTGTTTTCGATGGGTGGGCAAAATTGTGTATTTTTAGTGAAAGCGTTTATTTGTTGAACTCAGACCAATCATAAGAAAAATAAAGTGATGTACACATGATCTCAAGTTTAACGAAAGAAACAACCACTTTATTGTTAAAAAAAAAAAAAAAAAATCATGATTTTTTTTCTTTTTTTTTTTGCCAACAATTTAAAATTATACACCAAACACGTGATAAATATGAGATTATTACTTTGTTAAATAAGAGTTGTTTGGTAAACCATCTGTATTTCTTTAAACGAAAAAGCTCAGTTGTAATAAATATTTTTCTTTTTTTGATGATGATTAATGCAAAATTATAAACATTTGGGATTATTCTGTGACAGACTAAGATACGGTTGTTTAGTCACCGAAGTAATGTTATTCTTTTTAAGTTTTTTCATTTAAATAACTTTTTTTGTTTTTGAATTAATGAATTTTTAAGTAACTTTTTGTTATAATATGTAACAATTGAAGATAAAACGATTTAGCAGAATTTGCGATAATTTTTCCTGAACTACGGAATTTTAGAGATGTTTCCTAAATTTCATTTGGTTAAATCAACTGATGAGTAAAATCTACTGAAAT
>JAPDSC010131936.1:1381100-1398203 GCA_026290005.1 Latrodectus geometricus | reverse complement strand
ACTTTCTTAAAACATATAGTCCAACTAAAATTAAGAGAGGGAGTAAAATTTATAAAGCTATTCTAATGGTCTATTTATTACACATTAATGTTTGAATTTATTTAAATTAATAGATTATATATTAATGTACGGTATATAATTCGAATTTATTTATATTATCTAATGACAATAATAACGTTCGTCTTTATTTATTATATAATGAATATATTTAATATGTTATAGAGCCCTTTCGTCAACAACAAGAATTTAATTGCTGTAGAATGGCAACGAGAGAACAATGAACTCTCCATAGAGGATTCCAGCTGCTACCACAATGCCATATTTCTGAATTAAATAAATAAATTTTTTTATTTTTATTGTGTTGTGTTATGAAGATATTGTTATAAATAAATTTTAGAGCTAACCCGTGTTGTTGTTTTTTTCAAATACACTATATATATTTACAATATTTCAAATATGTTAACTGTTTTAAAAGAACTGAGCATCAGTTTAATTTTCCGATTAAAAGTATACTTGTTAAAAGTACAAATTTCAGTAAGATTTAGCAAAAATAATATCAATGCTTTGATAACACCTAAGATCTATATTATATTAATGAAACCTTTAGTTTTAATATGTTTAAACCACACAATACTTAGCTGTCCTTTAAATGACTATTCCTATGCTGTCCTGAGGCAGGTATATATCGTAAAGGCATGCTGCGGAGCTCTCTGATTTCGAGAAAGGTCATTCCTTAAGGGACATATCTAGCGGTCTGAGATACCCAAAATTGACAGTGAATAAGAAGTGGTACGTGTCGGAATGTGCCCCGGCAGACCAACGAAATTGGGAGGTTGGTTGGGTTTTGTGGCTCCAAAAATTAAGAGACCGACGAATTCTGTCCAGATTAATTCGGAAGAAACCGCACCTAACCGATGGCCCTCATCCGCGAGGAGTTTCAACGTGCATCCGGGAGTATTGTTTCAATGAATACCATCCGTAAGGAAGCACACCTTCTTGGTTTTCATGGTCGTGCTGCTGCCCATAAGCCTTTGATCCCAAAGTCCAACCGCGCTGCTTGGTTAATGTGGTGGAAAGCACATCGAAATTGGACCGTAGATCAGACCTAAAAGTCCTACCATTCCCTTTTCTTTCTATTTCAGAGGAAACCTTTTCGGCTGAATTCGAGATACATTTTCCGGTTTGATCTTCTCCCCGAAATCGGAACATCAGTCGTCAAAATTTTAGAAACTTGAGGAATTGAATTGGACGTTTCTTGAGGAAATGGTGTTGCTGCTGTTGTTAACATCTGTGTAAGCTATTTCGGCGGTCATTTAATATTTGATTGTAGAAGTCAGTCAACGAACTCCAAGGGAGTGACAAAGGGTTGTCAACGTTAGTGTAAAGTAGAGGCACATAGACCAGTCTCTGTCAACATTGTTCGCTATCAACTACAACAACAAGAACAAATGATCATTGTCCAATCGTTGATTGATTTTTTCCACAGAAGTCAACAACAGCAATGTTACAAAGACAGAGGATGATGAAACTTCGTACTCAAACGTCATCAGTTCTCATGAAACCAAGTACAACGGTTTTGACACATGGCAGCAAATTTCTTTTGGTTTGTCACTCTTGTGGTCGCATTGTACACAAACATTCGGCGGTACTACTGTTTCGAGAGTGTTCCAAAATATTTTGTTGGAGTCAAAATTACACTCTCCGGCTATTGAACTGGAGATCTAAATGACAACCGTTCAGCCATCAAGTCAGCCAAGTGACAGCTGGAATTCCACTCATCTGGGCTGTTGGGCACATTGTCTGCAAATATACACATTCAAGCTCAAAATTTAATTTTTTGTTGGTATCACCAAAAAATGCTCAAATGGGAAATAAAAGCAATAAGAACAATGAAAAGAGAAAAGTAAGCTCTAACACTTTTGCAGAAAAATTTTGAAGCACATTTCAAGGAACAAGGAAGCAAGGTAACTACTTATGTTGCAACAATTCTTCAAAGAAAGACAAATACTAATACTTTTTTTCGAAACAGCTATAATTTTTTTTTTCTCAGAATCTCAATCAGAGCACACAACTATCAAACTTGAAATTTAACCTTTACCTAAGAGAGAGCATACCACAAATTGCATTTCATGGTCACGTGATGTCCAGGCGACACCATACAAGATCAGGCAAAGAGGGTTGTTATAGCTTTTTGGCATGCACATATAAAAACACCACCTAACATGTGTATAAAAACACATTTATATTTGGATTTATATTCAAGTCAATAAATGTCACAAAAATTTTTTAATTAGGGTCTTTTTTCTGTTTTATAAATATTATTCAAAATTTTATTTTACATTTAAGCTTGTGATACTTTAATATAGGAAGGGTATAAGAATACTAAGTAAGCTATCACATACAGTATTAATATACATAGTCTTATTATTATATACATATGCATACCCCAGCAACCAATCATCGAAGCGATTGCTAAACAGTTTTCAAGAGAAATAAACTTTGGCAGTTTAATAAGTTTTGTCAATAAAAGACGGTCATTTTGTATATTAAATGTTTGTATTATTTTCTTAATAATTTCTAAAAATTCTAAACTTTTTGCCCTAATCTAAACTTAAGAAAATCTAAACCTAAAAAATCTAAAAAGAAAAATCTAAATATAATCTATTGTTTAAAAATACACAAAGCAAATATTTATAACAGTAATTACGATTTCTTTCTTTCCCGTTACAACGATTATTATATGAGATATAATGGAATTGTACTCAAATTTGTATCGAAATTCACATCTTTTTCAATTCTTAAAAAACATTAAAATTGTGCTCACACACATATAAGAAAAAAAGTATGGCAAAGTCATGTACAACACATTTTAGTAAAAAATTTAAATAAAAATTTGCATTTTATTCTATATATGCTTCTTTTACCTGTTTCAGAAACACAATCGTCAAAATTACTTTTCTTGTATTTGCTAAGGGGTATTAAAAGTATTTAAAACGCGCATTTTATTTTTCAAGGAGAATCCTTTTCCAAAACAAATAAGCAAACCGAAGTCTGTTTGTCAACTTTGCCTTCGAGTTAGAAGAGAAAACAATGAACTGATTATATCCATCATAATTTGCTTATATTTCAAGATGAAATTTATTGTATCGTAAATGTTAAGGTGATTACGCCCATTTTTTTCATTATTAATTGATAGCCGGTCAGTGTGTACATTTCTCAGGCAGAATTTGGACAAAGAAAAATCATGGGACATGAGGGGAATTTGGATTTTGTTAGAACGTTCTATGTAAAATCTAACATCTTTTGAACCTCTTTCTTGTAAACCAAACATCTTTACTATTATTCCTTAATTTTTTAAATACATCTTTAATATTTTGGCAAACTGTATCATATAGAGAAAAAATTGTAGCAATACAAAATTAAGAGTTGATTTTTATTGTTGTAAGGACAAGTTATTGTATTATTGCCACTAGATGGCTGCACCTGTCAAACAGCTTTCTCAAATTGATGGAATGATGTCTGACAGGGTATAAAGAAAACAAATTAATTATATTTCCAAAAGTAATAAATGTTAAATTTATTTATTCAAAAGTAATTAATTATTGTTAATTTTTGTTATGATTGTAGTAATTTATATTTCAGTTTTATGTAATTTTATTTTGATATCTTTTAACTGTTTATCTGAATGTTAACTGGAAACCGAACTGTACTTGCAAAAACATGTTGTTTTTTGAGCGCCATGTGCTAGGGATGTGCCAAACAGTTATTTTTCAATAATCTGTTATAACTGTTATATTTTGCGCTGATAACAGTTACAAATAACTGTTATAAAATAACGATGGAAATTGGCGATTATTGATTGGCTTATAAATAGCGGAAGACTACATTTTTCATTGGTTTAAAAAAATGTTCTTTGGCGATTAATAACGAACTGTTATTGGCGATATTGAGGTGTTATTGGCGATTTTAAGGTATTATTTAGCATTATTAAACTGTTATTAGCAATATTGAGGTGTGTTAAAAAGTATTTTGGGAGCCAACAGATATTGGATTTTTAGTTGGAAAATACTTGATATTTAAACTGTGTTACAAAAAACTGTGTACATTATTAGTTAGCCTATCAAACAAACTTCTTATTGTGCCTTTCTATGAAAATCGCTGAAATTTTATTCTGGAGAATAGCATTTCTTAGAATCACATATAGTATCACGTTTTAGCCTTGATTTTGTAAGCATTTCCACCAAAATGTTGTATTTTTAACTACTTTAAGAATTTTTCTTAGCAGAGCAAATCGCTTATATTGTTTATCTACTGTACACGAATTTTAAGTAAATTTCATATTCAATCAAGTGTTGAAAAAAAAAAAATAAAACAAATTTTGTGAAGGGCAAATTAATAACTAGAAAGTGAAATGTTGCAAGAAAAATTTATAAAGTAATTAATATGCACTTTAAAGAGTAGCTTGTTTTTTAAGAAAACTTTATAATTTTATAAATGTATTGCTATTGATTTGACTGTGTCTTACCTATATTATATTTTTTGATACTCATTAGAAAATTACTTTCATAAGAAATTATTTTAATTAAACTGTTTTATTCGT
Source organism: Latrodectus geometricus (assembly GCA_026290005.1). Taxonomy (NCBI): domain Eukaryota; kingdom Metazoa; phylum Arthropoda; class Arachnida; order Araneae; family Theridiidae; genus Latrodectus; species Latrodectus geometricus. The sequence continues at coordinate 1,393,603 of JAPDSC010131936.1, read as the reverse complement.
TTTTTCTGTTAATACTTCCACATTGAAATAATTATTTCTGAGTAATTTAATCTGAAGCTTAATGATTATATTTACATATTAATACATTTTTAAGAAAACTATTTCAACTTTCATTAACAGTTAAATTTTGACAATTTACTAATATAAATATATTAATATAAGTTTTATATTATTCTTAATATAAAATTACTTAAGTAAAATAAAAATTTGTTTCCATTTGGTTTAATAATCTAAAAAAATATTTGCCAAAGATTAATAAACCGCTTTTTTATGTTAATAATATATATATCTATATATACACATATATATATTTAAATTAAATTTAAATAAATTTTTACATGTATTTTAAAAAAGTTCACATTGAATAAAAATTTTTTAATTTATTTATTTTTTACATAGTTGAAAAATGTACCCTAATTTAAAATTACCTTTTAAAACAATGTATTTTATATTATTTTAATTTTCCAATGGAAAATTATAGAATTAGAAGGTAAAAAATGCAGAAGTAAATTCCGTAATTATAATTTAAGCGTATTATTTTAATATTCCATTAGTTCTGACTAATCAATCATTTTAGAAGCCAAACTCTTTACTTCTTTTCTATTTCTCCTCCTTCAAACCGTCAATTCCTTTCTTTAGAGAAACCCGAAACGTATTTTTCTTTAGAACAAATTTCCAACTCCCATTGTTTCCCCTTCTCTGAATTTGGGGGAGCAGTGCCCCGAAACAAGAATATAGCCGATGGGAAGAATCTCAAAACGAGAAGTGAAATATGTTTCTTCCTGTAACATTATTTTCAAAATAGCAAAATGGTATTAAGTAACATTTCTTTATCACATAACACTTCATTGAAAAAACATCGTTATCATGAAATAATAAACATGTGTTATCATGTAAAATTTAGTGATTATTCAACAGGTCATTATTAAAATAAGAAATTGTTGTCACTTAACAATTCGTTATACGTTTCTGTTATTGAACATTTTACTGTATTTATTTATATACAAATTTAATTAATACGATTTTAAAAAAAGGTGAATGAATCATAATTAATTTAAATATTAAAAGAATGAAATATCAATATTAATGAGTTTCCTTATCTTTATGATGTAACAAAACTTATCTTTTTATAACTTATTTCTTAATTATTTTTTATTACTTATTTAAATTAAATTTTTAATTATATTCAAGAATCACCTGGCTTTAATTTTTATCTTAAATTTCAATACATAAAAATTGTCAAGCTTAGGAGGATTAATATTGGTAAAGGAATGTTCGACAATAGCAAAGAAAGAAGTTCGAAATTCTATAACAAAAATCTCGTGTTACCATTGGTCTCTTAATAAAGTCATATAAAGCAAAATATTTTCAAAAATTATGTCATAAATTTATATACACGAACATGTACAGTTTATATGCAAGAGCTAAACTTGGTTTAGTTGGTAAGACCGAAGTTATTTGAAGTAGAAGGTTCTGGGTTCGATCTCTGCTATTGTTGGAAAACAGGAAATGCGTGTTGCTCTTCAATCCCTGCATACATATACATATTTGTCAGTATGGATGATTTAATGTTTCATGGGTCTTTTCCTATTCGACTTTGTGCACAATTTTTGATCAAGTTTTATGAATAAAAGCTTCATAACGGGATCTCATTTAGTGTGATCTTGAAAAAATTATTATATTATTGATATCTATATTGGACAAATTTTCATGATGTTTCGCATTTAATTTAGTGATGAAAAGAAAAACGAAATAAATATAGTAAGTAGTAAAACAATATTTAAGAAAATGTATACACCTAATAATATTTTGTTATTTCGTTCTGAAGAACAAGAATAATTTTTATATGCTTTCCAATATGACGGCAATATTGAAACTTTAATCTATTTAAATGAAAAATATGGAATTTATAGATTGATTTTTTATGTAAAATTGTTTTGCTTTTATTTTATTTTTTATTATTATTTTTATTTTGATATTTATTTATTTATATCTTTACAATGCATGTAGGTCTTTGTATGAAGACTTTCTAAAAATCTATATTAAAATATATCTACACTTATGATTTTTTTTTCTTTATTCAAAATAAAATATTTTAAAATAATATCTACTCCTGTTAATTGCTCTCTAATCAGGTACTAATGAATGCTTTTACTGGTAACTAATTAAATTTTAAAATATCTTATCAATTTCCAATGTTTCATTGTTAAAAGTTTGATAAATGTCAAAATATTTGTAATAAATATATTATCTTATTTAATTATATCTACAGGAAAGATAACAAAAAAGAATGATGATTGGCTAATGATTACAATAATTTAGTATGCCCTGTAAATTGTATAAATGCATTTGTGAAAAAATATAAAATAAAATACAAAATAACTTCATATGAATTTGATTTTTTGTCACTTTGAAATGCTAATTTCTTATACTTAAAATAAGGGATTTTGTTTTTAAATTTTAATGAAATAAATGCATTAAATCAAAAGTAAAACAAAATATGAAATAAATTATTTTAAATGTTTACATACTTAATATTATATTTATATTAAGTCAATATTTCAATGTTAATATTATTAAACTTGAAATATTTATTGCATATTCGGATTTTTTTTTAAATAACTAATTCATTTAGTCAGGGTTTTTTATACACAAAAATAATTTTTTATTATTAAATCTTATGATGAATATTTAGTTAACTTTTAAAATTTCTAGTTTTAATGAAACTGAAATTTTTAATCTTTATGGAATTCTATTATGATTAACATTTTATTTATACTTTTAAAATTTCTTTAATTATTGGAAAATAGCTTTAAATAAACTGAAAAGTTTTCTTATATTCAATTTTTTTCCAGATTATTTTTAAAAATAATAATTCATTTAGACTGGAAATTTCTTTCACAAAAATAATTTTTAATGTAATAATTATAAATCAAATATTAAATATCTTTCATTTTAAAATTTCTAAAATTATAATCAAACTGAATTTTTGTTTAATTCAATGTTATTTCCAACTAAACTACATTTTTCAAACAAAATATTTTTATCTATGAAAAATATTTCCTTCAAAGAAATTTCTTCCTTTACTGAAATCAATATTATGTCACCTGAAAATAAATCTTATATTTTCCCCATCCCGAATCTATTTCAAGCGTATCAAGAACAGATTATACGAAAAATCTAAAAAATTAAGAAAGAAACCAGTTTTTCCTTTCTTAAATCAACAAATGAAATATTGCTTTCAAAGTAACAAAATGTTGTCTAGCAGCATAATGTTCTTGAAATAACGAGAATCAACTGTTATGAAATAACATTTCGTTATTATATATCAGGCGTTCTTAAAATAACGCCTGTTATATAATAACGAAACGTTATTGTATAACAGACCGTTCTTCAATAACGAGAACGAGCAGTTGTCAAACAACATTTCGTTATCGCATAACTGTTCCATAACTGCCAACTAAAGTGATAAATTGCCAAATTGTATGACAACTTCCCTTGTCAACTCGGAGCCATTTCAAGGTCTGTTATTAAATAACGCTATTTTAAGAATAACTGATTATTCTAATAACGTTTATATACAGATAACTGTTATAAAATAGCTGTTACGTTAAATTACGGCCATCTCTACCATGTGCAGTCGCTTCACTGATACGATCGATACTGTATGCTTAATAAAAATGTCTATTAGATGCTGAACCTTGTTGAGTTATTTTGAACACCACGCAACCTAACAAACTTAATACAAATGTATAACACCTCTAATAATTGGTGACCCGGACGTTTTCATCTGATTAGTAATTCAAAATGCCTGACACGGAAACTTTAGAAGCAAGTGGCGTGAGTATAAAAATACCGCCGTTCTGGTTCGACAAACCCGAAATATGGTTTTACCAGGTTGAAGCGCAGTTCAAGATCAGGAACGACTGTTACAAATTTTTGTAGAGAGCGAAAATAAAAAAATCAAACGGCTTATAACAGGACTTGAGCTAGGGGATTTGCTACCAAGTCAACTCCTCAGAAAAATGCGTGCCCTTGCTGGTACTGACGTTTCAGACAAAGCATTGCGCACGTTGTGGCTAGAAAAAATGCCTGATTCAGTCAAGGGAGTGATCATCGTTAGTGATGAGAACCTTGATAAACTAGCGACTATGGCTGATAAGATCATTGAGATGGGACCGAGAACAATGGATGTTGCGGCAGTACAGAAGGACTCTGTGGGAGTAGACCAACTCCTGGCTAAAATTGCTTCACTCGAATGCCAAATTGCCTCAATGAAGCTGCAGCAGAATTCCCGGAGCCGTAGTTCCCGTCGCCATCAGAGAAGTACGAGTCGTAGCAAATCGAGACGCCGCTACAATCCACAAGGTAAATTCTGCTATTAACACTTCAGATTTGGGAAGAAATGCCTCCCCGACAAATGCATACAGCCATGTAGTTGGAATGAGTCGGGAAACCAGTCCCAGCAGTAGACGCTGCGGTGAGTCCTGCTGCCGAAATGTTGGGCCGCAAATACCGATTATTTGTCAGGGATAGAGGAACTGGTTGCAAATTTCTTGTTGATAGTGGAGCCGATGTTTCAATTCTTCCTTGGAATAAAACAAAAGGTGAGTGCCAAGTGTCTAAATATAAATTATATGCTGCAAATGGCACAGAGATATTAACATATGGTGTCAAAGTGCTGACACTGGACCTAGGCCTAAGACGCCCATTTCAGTGGCCATTCATTGTTGCCAAGGTTAACCAAGGAATCATTGGTGCTGATTTTCTCCAAAAGTTTAAATTATTAATAGATATACATAACAGGAAATTAATTGATGGAGTAACAAACCTTTTAACAAAAGGGGAAGTTGCTTCTATTGAAGGAAATTATGATCTCAGTACTGTCAACAAAACCTCCAAATATTTTAACCTGCTTAAATCTTATCCTGACTTAACCAAACCTAACTTGGTGAACAGAGTTGTGAAGCATGGTGTAGAGCACCACATCATAACAACTGGCCAACCAGTTTATTCAAAGGCGAGACAGCTTGCACCAGATAAATTGAAGCTGGCAAAACAGGAATTTCAGTTCATGCTGGACAATGACATTATCAGACCCTCTAAATCTCAGTGGGCTAGTCCACTACACCTAGTTAATAAGAAAGATGGCACGTTAAGACCATGTGGTGATTATCGACGATTAAATGCACAAACAGTGCCAGATAGGTATCCAATTCCTAGAATTGAGGATTTCCACTATATCCTGAAAGATAAAATAATTTTTTCTAAGATAGATTTAGTAAAAGCATACTATCAGATACCTATTGCTGAGAAGGATAAAGAAAAAACTGCCATAACCACTCCGTTTGGGCTATATGAGTTCAATGTAATGAGTTTTGGTCTGAGAAATGCACCTTCAACCTTCCAACGTTTCATTACGGAAGTACTATTTGGACTGGATTTTGTTTTTCCTTATCTTGGTGATGTACTTGTGGCTTCCTCTTCAGAAGAAGAGCATAAAAAACACCTAAAAATGGTATTTGAAAGATTCCAGCAATATGGACTTCGGATTAATATTTCCAAATCAGTGATGGGAGCTGACCAAGTTGAATATTTGGGATATCTTATCACTGCAGAAGGTTCTCGCCCATTACCAGATAAAATTGAAGCCATCACAAACTACAAATTACCATCAACTATTCATGACTTGCGATCATTTCTTGGCATGATAAACTTCTATAGAAGATACCTGAAGGATGCAGCAAAAACCCAAGCACCTCTGCATGAACTGCTGAAAGGAGCAAGAAAAAAGGATCGCAGAAAAGTACCTTGGACTGGTGACACAATAAAAAGTTTTGAAAAATGTAAATCTGACCTTGCTGAAGCTGCTCTTCTATCATTCCCAAGATCTGGATTGCCTTTATCACTTTGCACTGATGCGTCAGATTTTGCAGTTGGCTCAGTACTTCAACAGTATGAAAATAAGAGCTGGAAGCCAATAGCTTTCTACTCTAAAAAACTGAATGATACACAGAGAAAGTATAGTACCTATGATAGAGAACTGTTGGGAATATACCTTTCTGTAAAACACTTCAAACATCTGCTAGAAGGCAACGATTTCACCATCTATACTGATCACAAGCCTCTCATGTTTGCATTTCGACAGAAAAATGAAAAAGCATCACCAAGGCAGCTACGACAACTACAATATATTTCGGAATTTTGCACTAATATTCAACATATTCAAGGAAAAGATAATGTAGTTGCCGATGCTTTATCACGAATTGAATATGTCTCAATCATTGACTATGATGCTATAGCAGAAAAGCCAGTGCATGATAAAGAACTGCAACAATTAATGAAGGAAAGTCCCTCTTTACATTTTAAATTCTCAACGTTACCATCAGGAAAGACACTATGGTGTGATGTCTCAACATCAAATATTAGACCTTACATTCCAGAGGAATTTCGAATGGAGATGTTTCAACAAATACATGGTTTTTCTCACCCTGGAGTAAAGAACACCATCAAACAGATGACCGAAAAATTCATTTGGCCAGATATGAAGAAGCAAGTTGGAGCATGGGCAAAGACATGTATCAGATGTCAGAAATGCAAAGTAAACAGACACACCAAGTCAACATTTGGAGAGTACCAAGTTCCAGATTCAAGATTTAGTGTAGTACACATAGATTTGATTGGCCCACTGCCACCTTCAGAAGGTATGGAATACTGCCGAACTTGCATTGATCGGTATTCTTCATGGATAGAAGCAATTCCCTTACCCGACATAAGGGCTGAAATAGTTAGTAAAGCTTTCTACAACAACTGGATTAGTAGGTTTGGTGTCCCTGCTCAAATCATAACAGATAGAGGAAGACAATTTGAATCCCAACTATTCAAATGTCTTGCTGCTATATGTGGTGCTAAAGTATCGCATACTACCTCATATCACCCTCAATGCAACGGAAAAATAGAGAGACAGCATAGGATCCTGAAAGGTGCTGTAAAAGCACATAACAACATAAGATGGACTGAATCCCTACCTACAGTACTACTTGGTTTGAGAGCTGCCATTAGACCAGACACAAACCACTCAATTGCACAAATGGTGTATGGTTCAAACATCAAGTTACCAGGAGAATTCTTCGACCCTCCAACCATCAAAATGGACCAAGAAACCTTTGTCTCACAGTTACAGAAGTTAATGGAGCATCTGAAACCAGTACCGTCAGCTAGTGTGAAGCAGCAAAGAATATTTGTACATAAAGATCTAAGATCTTGTTCTCATGTTTTTGTGAGAATAGACAGAGTAAGAAAGGCCTTCGAACCACCTTATCAAGGACCATATAGGGTAGTTGAACGTTTTGATAAATTTTTCATTTTGTCAATGAAAGAAAAAAATGTAAACATCTCAATTGACCGTCTAAACCTGCCTATTTGTTGGTTATGGACAAAGATAACAAACAAGCACAAGCTAAACAAACAGATAAGAATTCAAATCACAGAGATCCATACCTCTCAGTTAACAACCAAGCAACTTCCAGGTGTGGTCGAAAAATAAAACAACCAGTAAGGTTTAGAGATTAAAAGTTTTATATGTATATATATATTTATTGTGATTCTTTTCCCCTCTTATCTGTAACATTTGTTTATTTCTTGTAAAAAAAGTATTTTCCTTTACAGTACATGAATATGTATTTTTATTGTTTGAATTTTTTTGCATTATTTACATCAATATATCAATGTGATAATTTCTCATGTATCAACATGTATACTGTATCTTCTGAATAAGTATGCTTATATAATTATTCTTATGATACATTTCTCCATATAGGAATTATGTTTAATTGTGTGATTTTGGGTATTTATATAACAGTATCAAATATTATAAACATTTATCCAATTATATCACCTAATGCATAAAAGGTCACAACATTATTGATTACAAAATCATTTGTGTTCTTTATTTCATGTCATTGAAAGCATAACACATTGATTATGTAAATATGAACTAGAAGATATTGTATGTATGGATTTAAATGGCACATTTTGTGTTGTATAATATTTAAATTGTATATAGAGATTTTTTTCAGCATCAGATTTAAGTAATATGTATTGATCTTAATTAATATATCTTGTGTGAGTATATTATCAATATATCTTGCGTTTAATTAATCGATCCTGAAATTTCTTTCATATTAGTAATACTTATATAAATTATTTTTGTTATATATATATCTACAAGGATATTTTGATTTAATCCTTATTAACTAAATTATAATGTTTCATTTATAGTATTAATCATTTTAATACAATGCCCATAGTAGAATGCAATATTGAACTTAACATTGTATTTAATATATATCTATAATTCAACTTCTCCTGCCATGATTATCTGATTATCGTAACTCAGTTACTGGTGAGGGAGTAATGTAAGGACAAGTTATTGTATTATTGCCACTAGATGGCTGCACCTGTCAAACAGCTTTCTCAAATTGATGGAATGATGTCTGACAGGGTATAAAGAAAACAAATTAATTATATTTCCAAAAGTAATAAATGTTAAATTTATTTATTCAAAAGTAATTAATTATTGTTAATTTTTCTTATAATTGTAGTAATTTATATTTCAGTTTTATGTAATTTTATTTTGATATATTTTAACTGTTTATCTGAATGTTAACTGGAAACCGAACTGTACTTGCAAAAACATGTTGTTTTTTGAGCGCCATGTGCAGTCGCTTCGCTGATACGATCGATACTGTATGCTTAATAAAAATGTCTATTAGATGCTGATCTTGTTGAGTTATTTTGAACACCACACAACCTAACAAACTTAATACAAATGTATAACACCTCTTATATTGTTATGTCTTGTTTGTTACTTTAGTACTTCTCTTTAAAAACGTTCATTGAAAGGAGCAACAACTTAAAAGTACTTCCTTTTAGATTAAAATGACATTAAATATGCACATAAGAATCACTGTATCCTTCTAACTAAAATATCCGAACCCTCTATTATAATGTTTCCTATGCTGAAAGCTTTGTTTACATAACTCAATTACATATATTTTCAAATATTTTATACAAAACTTTAAAAAAATTTAATTGGCAATGCAGCATTGAAAAATTAATTATGAAGAATAACGAAGATTTTTAGAGGAATATGATTTATAAATCCAGCTTTCTTTGTATTTCTATTAAAATAGTTTTAGAATGCAATGAGATTTTTTTTTTGAAATTTAATTTTTCGCATGAGTTATCACAATTATATATTTTCATTTTTTTACAATTTTAAATTTTTATGTGATCAGAACCTGGTAGATGAAGGATTATGTGAGAACATAATTGAAAGAATTTAGAATCATCGCCTTATAATTCAAAGCTGCGTCTAAGTAACCAAAATAATTTCCTTTTCATCCAAAAGATGGCGATACCTCACTCACCTATATATTTCTAACTTATTTTAAATGCGTCTTCTGCTTCAGATTTATGCCTTCCCCCCCTAATGACATTAGTATTCTATACAAAAATAATTATAATTATCCTATTTAGAATGCTTAGAGTCCTATTTTTAAAATTAAAAGCTAAACTACAGAATTATTTCAAACAACGACGATACTATTTTAATGATCTACAATTGAATGTTTCTAATTGTTTCGTAAGATAATAGAGTTTCCTATAACATATGGTTATAAATAAATCATCGGAATCCAATAAATTATCTGCAGTTAAAATAATTTCCTTTTTATCCAAGTGACACTTGTCTTCTTTACTAAATTTTATTAATGCATCTTTTGATTTATGCTTCTATGGTTTTTTCTAGTTGAAAGTAAGGAAATTGTTCTTTGGTATAAAAACATATATAATGACCTTATTTAAATTGCATTCTCTTTTAATTTGTATTTAAACAAGCGAGAAAATAGTTTTTTTTCTATCCAATAGAGGGCGATACTAATGTTTATTTCCTTCTGCATTATTTTGCTTTAGTTACATATGTATATTTTTATTGAATTTGGTTACAAGAAAAGAAGACATAAGAATCTCAGTAACCTGTATTCTTACGGGGGTTTTTCGCTTAGGACAATTCAAAAATTTATTGATGCCTCTTTTTTTTTTCAAACTATCTGTTTGTGTGCGAATTCTCTTGGTTAAATAACTGCGAATTTCTTTTTAATATTTTTTGCTGTTAAATACTACTTAAGGAGTTTCAACATCTAGAATAGCTACTACGTCATATGGAATTCATTGCTTTTTAAATTAAATGTTTCCACAAAAAACTCACCGTACTCATTATATTTCGGGGAAACATAATCATGAAAGCAAAAATTTAGTTTTACTATAAAAACAAAAAGTTTATTTCATTTCTTAAATTTAATTTGCCGCTTCTGATTATTTTGTATAGTGAGCATTTTTTAAATGTTATAAAATTTGTGTTGCAGCACATCCCTGCGTAGATAAATCAAGTCCATGAAACCCTGAAAAAGTCTAAAAATGGAGCCTGCGCAAGAATGTGTTGAGGAGAAACCTCGAAACGCTTGGTGCTGTCTTCATAGTTTTAAGATGTCCACCGAGAAAGCGAGGGGTGTCTACTGAGCCCCTTGGCTCCTATACCAATGGTAAATTGCAGGGGTTTTAAATCGGCTTTCTTGAAAATGATGCTAATTTTACTTTATATGACACGTTTTTAATTTTCATGATGTTAATTTTTAACAACGCATTTGCGTATTTAAATATTTTTAGAAGAAATTAACACGCAATTACAACTACGGAACACTCAAGAAAGGAAGAACTTATCTAAATATTATACACAATTGTACAATTACTTTAAAGTGTTTTTAGCTGAATAAAAATAAGGAATTTCTCGAAATAAACGTGTTAAATCGGAATTTTAGTAAGCAGATAAAAATCGAAAAATTATGGCATTTTACACGAATTAAACATTTTTTATTTTAATAAAATAATCAGAGATGACACTGCTTAATTGTGTCTTTAATTTTACAAAAATAGAATTATAGCTTTTTCATCAACTTTTATGAAGACAATGATCAGCTTAGAGAATCTTTAAAACATGATCCAAAGCGGATGGCCTCGTGAAATAACTCGTGAATATATTTAATCTCCCTCTAGGCAATTCAACTTACTTGGATCTTATTCATATGACACAAAGAAGGAAAATTTGGAACATGCACCCATTCTGATAGATGTGCATGCAGAAAGCAAAATTGCAAGTGGATACTAAAAGCATTGTCCAAGGAGTACTTTTACACACAAAACATGGCTCTTATTCTTTCTAATGGAATTACAACAATAGTAAAGGGCCAAATTAATGGCTAATTTTGTAATGGGACAACCAGTGGTTGTGCCATCGATTCCCGAAGGAGGTTGAGTTTTCACAATTTAGAAGTAGAAGATTTATCTTGCCATCTGAAAGGAATCATTTTACTGTAAAAGTAAAGCAAGTGACAGTGAGACCACGATTTATTTAATGTGCCCGGCATCAGTGAATACGACGGATCATAGATTAAGTTAGGATTCGAACTCACTACTTTCTGACAGTGAGAACGACGACCATCGTGGCCTCAATGGGGAACAGCTACTGGACGGGATCTTGGAAGTGGATTGAGTTTGATGTTCTTCAATACACGAATTAACATCACTGATTATGTAGTGTTGATGAGAACTTCCATGGACCGTGTCACAAGAGAGAAAATTCATTCTGAAAGATGCCGAAAACTGTTGTTCTGTAGTGAATAGTATTGAATCTGAATCTTTTATTACTCGGGTCAATAATAGCACAAAAATAGAAATTACAAAAAATGTGAAAATTCTACACATCCCACTCCTCCAATATATTAGATTTAATTTAATGGCTCGTCTTTCGATTTTTTTAGAAATTCTAGTAAGAATGATCTCCTGAGGCCGGGGTGGTCTGGTTGGTTAAGCGTTACCTGGAGGTAGTAAGTTCGAATCCCGGCTTAAACGAAGATTCGTCGTGTTCAGTCATGGCGTCACGTAAAATATGTCGTGGTCGCAATGTCCTCCATCTTCCCTTTCCAAATTAATACCTCTGGTGGTTTTTGGAGCCAGGCCATGGTTCTCCTTTGGCTTCAATCTCTAAATTGGAGGACCCAGATGGTGCTGCCATCTATAACCCAAAGTCGTACTTCCACCCACGAAAAGGAAGAGAACGAAAACGGAAGACTCTCTTTCCGACTTCATTCGCCCAGTTCCTGACGGGCGAGCTTGACTTCGCCAAGTGCAGTGGTGTTGTGCTAATTTTTTTTTTACCGGAACGCGTATATATAATTATATAGACAGGGCCGATCCTGGGTAGGCGGCAGTGCTATGCAGTCTCATGTCCCAAATTTAACGACAGGGGGGGGGGTGATTTTCCATGATAATCCTGGCGACGACGGTTCATTGTTAGGTCTCATGTTTTTTAGGTCACAAATGTATATTTAATTTTTAGTCGAGAGCCAGCCAGAATGGCAGTATGGAGTTGAACCGTACTTCTT
>JAPDSC010131936.1:1363578-1381090 GCA_026290005.1 Latrodectus geometricus | reverse complement strand
TCATGCTGATCACTAGACAGAGATGATAGATTGCATATTTATTTAAAGCTTAATTTAATTACGAAATTTTTTAAAGTCTGATATCAATTACCAGATATTGTAGATTATTTGATTGGCATTTATTGATATTCAGAAATGATTTATTTTTCTAACCAGTGATATTAGATCTTAGAAAGAAAGAATATTTTTGGCTTGTTTATTTTAACATCTATTAAGTTGTATCATAATTTTGCCGGCAATTGTGTGTAATAATTTAAAGCTTCTGTATTGTTTAATGGTGAAATGTATTTTTGTTTTGATGTGGTACAACATAATTCAAATATTTTTGCTTTTATAACCATTCTGATGTGATTATTTGAATGTTGTTAAATAAGAAGCTGTTTCTAGGAATTTTGAATGCTTATTGTTTTATATTACAGGTTTGAAATTGGTTATAATTAATATTAATTACTTATTTCGATTGTTCTTAATATTTAAGTAAAGTAACTAAATTTAGATTTTTAATTTTGATTCAGAAAAGAAGGGTAAAATATTTTAAGAGACGAAAAGTCATTTTATGTTTCGAAAGTGCTTGAAGTGGTGAATAATACTTTTTTTTCCTTTCAGTAATTTTGAATCATATTGTTTTAAGATAAAATATAATATCTAAAAAGACTGATACACATAAATGCATATTACTAAAATTTATTTTAATCTTCAGTTGTTATGCTTTAATACTTGATATTTTTTTGATACTCATTTATTTAATTTGGGTTTTATATTAGTTTGGGGAAAAAGTTATTCATTATTTTTTCGGTAGACGTCTGTAGTGATCGCTATCTCGTGAGGTATCTATCAAACAATTTCAAATTCATGCTCATTGGAAAGGTGACATTTGTCACTAAAATATCCTATTGCGGTTTTTGGTTTGATTCATTCAGTTTACGAGTACAAGGTTTTAAAAATAGAAGACAACAAACAGAAAATTCGATTCATTTTCGTTTTTCTCTTTTAACGGCGAAAAAGATAGCCGGGTGGCTAAAATTGTGAAAGGTGTTTATCGTCCTATATATGACTGTAAAAACCAGTTACGCAGAATTTTGGTTTCGTCGATTCCGTTTGGGTATTTGGACGCTAAAGATGCACCTCGCATGGATACAACATCGTCGAGAATGTCTATAAAATATCAAAAATTATCAAACTTGACAGCATTTCAGCAGTCGTAACTTGGCACAAGACCTAAAAATCTACATGAAAACTGTTTTAAACCTTTTTACAAAGCGAATCTGAAAGAAGTTACAAAAAGTTCCCGTAAAAATAATGGATTTCTTTTTCCCCAACCTAATATTTTTTATTTGGAGAAACATATTTTTGTCGGTTGGCAATATGAATATTTGTCGGTTAATAATATGCTCCACTTTCCCAACTGAACCTTAATTTGGTGTGACTTCTTCAGTTTACACATGCCATAGGTACATGTTCATACATGGAAAGACAGGAGAGAGAGAAAGTTCAAACCGGGAATCGAACAATGGACCGCAGTCATTCACGCTGACCACTAGGCAGTAGGGCGGCTGGATTGTATTTAAACTGGAAGCATATGTATACTATACATGCTTTTTAGATTGTTTTCATTTATGAATGCACATTAGATAATTAAATCAAATTAGAAATTGAAATGAACAATAAATTTTTCAATATGCTGCCGTATCTGAATTCATTTAACAGCCGGTGAGGAAGCAATTAGCTTTAATTTCCAGTCCAAAAATTGGTCATCAGTAAGGGCTCATCGTATCCTAACGATTAGTTAGCTATCTTCAAAACATAAGGTCCCAGCCACTATTAAACCATGGGAGATGGATGCTGCATGCACGCCTATCGGAGTGGTTGTTTGGGATCTCTTGCGACAGGTGAATACGTTGTACAATCCATAAACATTGATATGCCCCTTTCAAAAAATTACGCGCCAAATCTGGCACTCCCTACGGACTTTTTAGGGTTGCTCTTTTTTATTTTGGTGTTGCTAATTTAGGTTTTTTTCAGCTTTTAGATTTTTGCTGTTGCCAAATTTAGTATTTTCTTGCATTTTGTACCATATTTTATTAAGTTTTTTTTTTTATATTATATAAGTTTTTTTTATGTATTAATTATTTGTACTTAGCGAGAATCCATCTTGGCGAGAAAAAAGGCGCCAAAAACAAGTATTTTGAGTTGGTGAGAAAAAATGTCGCCAAATTTCCGATTTTGGGGGGGTATATCAAAGTAGTTCCTAAACATTTTCCCAGAATATAATTTATGCCATGGGTGCTGAAAGATTTTGACAGCTTCGATTTTGACAGATTTGACCTTCGGTTGTTAACAGCACGGTGTCAAAATATGTAAATTATAGTATGTAAGACCGCGGTTACGTGGTTGGTTTCTCGTTCTCGTAACCAGAAGGTAGTGATTTCAAATCCCAACCAAAAAAAACTGTCGCGTTCGCTAATGGTGATTGGGACACTTTAAACAGGTAATGGTAGCAACGCTCTCCATGGGTGAGAGGCTACATCTGGATGTCGTCTGTTTGGTCCCTACTTCTAAATTAGAAGAACTCACTTTCGGGGCACCTCACTGGGTACCCCATTATATAAGATGTCATCACTCCTTTTAGTGCTGAAAGATGGAAATCCTAGTAGTCTGGCATTATATAACAACGCATTGTATTAAGCAAAATATTAAAATATCTAACTCACCTGGCATGCAGCAGGTTCAGAGCAAAATACTAAATGAGACGCAGGTCTGTCTACCACAAGAATTGTTCCTTCCAAGTTATCTGGTTAACGGGGATGAAGAGTGTTATGAATCGGGAGATTTTGCAGTTAAAAATTGTGTTATTCTTCAGATGGCTGGTGGAAAGTGTTTCCAGAGGAAAATTGGTGAAAGCTATTCTCATGGTATATCTTCGACAAAACAAGGGGACATTTAAGCAACTCTGAAATTTGTGTGAATCATTGGATATCATGAAACTCCAATCTAATAGATAAATACTAGGATTTACTTGTTAAATGATCAGTTGTTACTGATGACACTTGGCCTTCAAGAGAGAATGAAATCAGAGCGTCTTCCGTTTTAGAATAGAGCACACTCATACGATGGTGGAAGTACGACTTTTGGCTCATAGATAGCAGCACCATCTGAATCTTCCAATTTAGAGATTGAAACCCATAGCCTGGCTCCAACCACCCCCAGAGGTAATGGGAACATAGAGGACATTACGACCCGAGATATTTTACGTGCCGCCATTAGTGAAATCGACGGATCTTCAGCTAATTCGAACTCACCACCTCTTGGTAACGAGAACAACGCTCTAACCAACCAGACTGCTTTTCTGTGTTCCTTAGCAAAGGTCAACTATCTGGCATCCATAGCGTGCCAGACCAATCTGGTGCCACACGGTGGGAAACAATTCGATCTCGGAGGGCAAAATTATTGAATGGAGATCAAGGGCATCGATTTCTGAATTTCTTTATACGCTATTCGCAAAGGTAGCTAACGTAAAAATGAACAGAACATGCAACAACAACAAAAAAATATTGTAATTGTAATTACATTGTGTATTTTTGAAACATTTTATTGAAATAAGAAGTGAACAACATAAAAAAATATTTCTTCAATATAATTGAACAAATACACTACTGGTCATTGAAATTCATACAGCAAGAAGTTGACATGCTACAGACGTGAAATTTATACGAAAGGAAGAAGGTGCTGTGATATGCAAATGATTAGTTTTTCAGCTCATTCAGACAAAGCAGGCGCCAGTAGCGACACCTACATTGTGTTTAAATGAGGAAATTGTTCAGCCGGTTCCTCATACACAAATTGCGTTTGAACGTTGTTGCCTGGTGAAAAGTTGCTGTGATGCCTCAAGTAAGAAGGAGAAATGCGTACCAGCACGTTTCTGACTTTGATAAAGGTCGATTTGTAGCG
This sequence comes from Latrodectus geometricus, assembly GCA_026290005.1. NCBI lineage: Eukaryota > Metazoa > Arthropoda > Arachnida > Araneae > Theridiidae > Latrodectus > Latrodectus geometricus. Next base: position 1,377,142 of record JAPDSC010131936.1, on the reverse strand, counting down.
TACCGGGATTGCGGTTTATCTTATCGCAGTATTGCTGCTCGCGTCGGTCGAGATCCAATGACTATTAGCAGAATATGGAATCGATGGGTTCAGGACAGTAATACGGAACGCCATGCGGGATCTCAACGGCCACCTATCACTAGCAGCCGAGAAGACAGGCATATTATCCGCATGGCCGTAATGGATCGTGCAACTACGTCACGAGCCGTGAGTCAAGAAACGGGGTCGTTTGGAAGACAACAATTGTCTGCACGAACAGTTCGACGACGTTTGCAGCAGCATGGACTCTCAGCTCGGAGACCATGGCTGTGGCTTCCCTTGACGCTGCGTCATAGACAAGAGCGCCTTCAATGGTGTGGTCAACGACGAACCTGGGTGCACGAATGGCGAGACGTCATCCTTTCAGATGAATCCAGGTTCTGTGTACAGCATCATGATGGTCGCATCCGTGTTTGGCGGCATCGTGGTGAACGCACACTGGCAGCGTGCATCCGTCATCGTCATACTGGCCCATCACCTGGCGTGATGGTAAAGGGTGCCATTGGATACACGTCTCGGTCACCTCTTGTTCGCATTGATGGTGATTTGAACAGTGCACGTTACATTTCTGGTGTGTTACGACCCGTGGCTCTATCCTTTATTCGAGCCCGGCGAAACCCTATGTTTCAGCAGGATAATGCCTGACCGCATGTTGCCGGTATTTTACGGACCTTCCTTGATACGGAACATGTTCGGCTGTTGCCCTGGCCAGCACATTCTCCAGATCTTTCACCAATAGAAAACGTCTGGTCAATGGTTGCCGAGCGACTGGCTCATCACCAAACGCCAGTCACTACGGTTGATGAACTGTAGCATCGTGTTGAAGCTGCATGGGCATCTGTACCTGTACATGCAATCCAATCTCTGTTTGACTCAATGTCCAGGCGTATTACTGCTGTTATTACTGCCAGATGTGGTTCTTCTGGGTACCGATTTCTCAGGATCTATCCAGCCAAATGTTTTGAAAATTTAATCACTTGTTACTTTTAGTATAATATATTTGTCCAATAAATATCATTTTGTTATCTGCATTTCTTCCTGGTGTAGCAATTTTAATGGCCAGTAGTGTATATATATATTATTATTTTAACGTGAGCCTTGTTCCGGCACCATTGTACTTAATATTGCAGTATTAAGTGGAAGGGTACATAAAATAACACTGCAGACTGTACAGCGTGACAGATCTGTCCCACCTACTATACACAGTCAACGGCTATTCTAAAACTCTATCATTGCTTAAAGAGATTTGATGGAAACATTGATTCAAAGGCAATGACCCTCACATGCTCATGCAGATTATATTGTTTCTGAACAAGATCATAATGTTTTCCTCACTGGGTATCATAGGATTATGTATCACGTGCTGAAATTTTCTCGTGAGAGCACCCAGAACATCCCATAATCGATTCTTTATTAAATTACTTGTGGAAAAATTAAAATAAACTTAATAAAACCCGATAACTACTGAGATAAACAAGGTAAGACAAACTTTCACATTGAACTTCTTAATATTTCTTAGGGCTCCCCCCATTTTTAAAGTTTGAGCAAAGATATGATTCAATATTTTGTACTATATACCACAATTACTAGAGATTACTGCATTAGAATGTGACGCAGCACTGTTTTAGGAATCATTAGTTTTTCAGCAATATTTGTTTCTTAATCTTATCAATAATCACTTTTCTCGCAATAGTAATATAATCTAACAATAATAGTATAATCTAGCAATAATAATATAATCTAGCAATAGAGTAATATGATCTCGCAATAGTAACATAATTTATATTTATCTTACTTTGGTTATATTACTCAAATGAGCCAAAGCAAATATAGCTTTGGCACAGCAAATTCCCTCTTATCAGAAAGTATGCTCAATATTGGCCTTATTTAACCGATAAAATTTGTAATTTTTTTAGCACCACCGGCTTCCGATTCTTCTCTAAAAGTGACAATATTCACAGTAATACCTGCGTCCACAGATATTTCATCCTTTGATGATAATACCTTTAATATTATTGCCATCAATTTCTCGTCTTAACTGTTAAAAGACCGTAACTGTTGAGCCACTGGAATTTCCTTTTCTAAGTTCTAGTGAGTTAACAGTTACGTTGTGCGCTCACCACTCAGATGACTTGTGCTCTATTCCCATCCACGCTGAGGAAAAAAAAAATGTTATGTTTTGAAAATAAATAAATAATTTCCTCTTACGTCTCATAGATGGCGCCACGAACATTACGAAACTAGCTACCACGTGTAACACTACAAGAAAGAAATCTTGAACTGACGTTATAAAAGAACATGTTAGAACACGATAGCCGAGGATGTCACAAATTTTCTATCCCTTCAGAAATCCCCTCACTGTTGAGTTGTTTCTACCTTCTGTTTCGTAAAAGTTAAGTGACACTCCCCCCCCCTCAAAATAGATTCTTACACGAGAAATTCACCCATTTTTTCATTCCTATTCATTGAGTTGTTTCTTCCTGCTGTCCCGTATAAGTTAAGTGACACGTCCCCTTAAAATAACTTCATAGTCTTACACGAGAAATTCACCCACTGTTTTCAGTACCATTCGTTGAGTTGTTTCTTCCTGCTGTCCCGTATTTTCCCACGCTTACTATTTGGGTTGCATTGTCAATCGTCGTCCAGTTCACCTCTGAGCAAATTGAGAGCAGTTTGTTCACGCGTGTACCACCAAACTTCCCTGTCCAATTCAGAGTCGTACTCAACAGTTTGGTGGAAATAATTTGCGTTGGTATTCACTATAAAATACTTCAAGCTCTAATAGTCCACTGGTTCGAATTCTGAGATGTACGGAATATTCATAAATCATTCCAATTTACATTTTTATAAAATTGAATTATAATATAAAACATATTTTATTTTTCTTCTTGCCGCTTACCCTGTCTAGTGGTCGGCATGCCTGACTGCGGATAGGGAGGTTCTAGGTTCGAATCCCCGTTCCGGAATGAATGTACTTTCTCTCTCTCCTGTCTTTGTCCTTATATGAATGGAGTATAAATAGTTGCCTACCCTATAACCGGGTACCTACGGCATGTGTGTACTGAGGAAGTCGGCATGTGTATACCAAATTATCGTTCAGATGGAAAAGTGGAGCAGTGCTCTCTATGTTGCCAGTCTGGCTGGCACTTGACAGAAAAATATTTATTAGCAGAAATAGATTACATGAAGAAGAAAATGTACTGTTAGATAAGCGGTCTAAGTATTCCATCTGGGTAAAATATTCTAGAAAAATAACGATATTTGCTGCTTTCACTGCTCTGTTCAAAACCCACAAAGTTATCAAATATTAAAGTTTTTATTTAATTCCTCTTATTCTATTGCTTTTCTGTTCGGCGTCATATCAAAAACCTATTAAGAAACTAATTTAACAAAAAGTACAATTAACAGAAACGACTTTTTTCAAAATTGAAAATCTATTCTGTTGTTGTTTTTGATGGCAACGCCAATCCCACCCGTCAGAGACTAGAGGAATGAAGTCAGAGAGAGCGTCTTCCGTTTTTCAAGAGAGCACCCTAATACGAAGGTGGAAGTACGACTTTTGGCTCAGAGATGGCAGCAACATCTGAACCAGTGAAGATCCAAAGCTTGGCTCCAACCACCCCCAGAAGTATTAATTTGTGAGGACATTGCGACCCGACAGATTTTACGTGCCCCAGTCGCCATTAGTGAACACGACAGATCTTCGGCTGAGCCGCGATTCGAACTCACTACCTTTAGGTAACGAGAACGACGCCCTAACCAACCAGGCAACCGCGGCCTGAAAATCGATTCTAAATATGGTTAGCGTATTTTAAAAAAAATTATACTCGAATGTAGAAGGAATGAATACATTTAATGCCGTAAATATTTTTTCTGTAAGCCCCCCCCCCACACAAAGAATTGTACGCCTTTGTTCTTGAAACAAGTAAAGTCCGCAATAAAAAATTTAAACTGCGTTGAAAGCAGCATTTGTTAAGACTTAAAATAATTACAAATGCTGAAATGAAAATTTCGAACTATGATTGGAGACCAAAATCCTGAATCTTTCCATTCGCTCTTCTCAATGAACGATAATTCAGTGGTCATGCAGCACAAAAGTTTCATTTAGATTGATGATTAGTGGCGAACAAAGTTACAGTTACACAGGAACTTTTTCTCTTCATTTAATGTTGCAAATTAAAATTTCACAAAATAAACCTTTCAATACACTGCTATTTTTATTTATTTGTCTTTTTGAAAAATCAATAACATCGCATAAGAAATGAAAAAATTAATCTTTACGAAACGTCTGTTTATGTGTGCGGACATTCCATGAAATCCGAAATGAATTGCTCAGAAAAAGGCCGAGGCAATTTTCGATCGGAAAAACTCGTAAATATTTATGGCTTCTGGCGCTGCTATCTGCAAATAAATGGAAAATTTCACTGTGATTTGCAACATGAGAAAAAATGTAAGAAACAAAATTTGACGGCGTGATTGTCTTTTAACCCGAGGAAGTTTCCAGATTTAAATGTAAGACAATAAAAGAGTATTCGAAAAACAAAGCATTTGAAATGCGAGAGAAAAGAAATCGCGAAGATAATTTTATTTTTTCCCGTTCTGGAAAGAAACAGGAAAAAAAAAACATAATAATAATCCAAAGAAATGCATTTTAAACCTTTTGGGATAAATTCAATTAAAGTGGCTATTTCTAAATTTTGAATAAATGGAAGTTTCCGGTGTCACAAATCATCTGCCAAAAGCAAGAAAAGCTAATTTGAAGTGAAGAGAGTCACTTCCTAAATTGATGGGAAAAATTTAATCGGTTTCTGTTCTTCAGTTTTTCAATTTGTAGATTTTTTATTGAATAAATCTATTCATCGCACTTTTAAAATGAAATTCTGAAGTGCAGAGTTCACATTTGCATAAAGAATCTATCCATAAAATAAAATTTCAAATAAGTATTAAGAGTACAAATTCTATAAAACGAAAACCTTTTTCATCTCTTGATATTCACAAAAGGATTTTTTTAATTTCTTTTTTCTTTAGAATTAATTATAGTTTTGATTTAATTTGCTCTTCAGTTAATTTTTTAAAGAAATTTTTTTAAATATATTATTAGTTAAAATATATTTTTTGCCTTTATAATTTTCTTAATCTTTTTTTAAGATTTTTTAAGAAAAATAAAAAAAAAAAACAAATTTTTATTTCCTTTTATTTATTTGGCTCAGAAAGCAATTTTGGTTCATCCAATAAAAGTAAAATACTCAGAGAGTTTATTTTTCCTCGTATACAAGCGAAATTAAAACAAATATATTTTTTTACAAGCTCAGACATTTATTTATTTATATTCTAAAACAAGAAAAACTAAATTACTATACTGCCATAATTTATTCACAACTCTATATAAAATTATTTTTCCATTTGCAATAGAAAATATGTCAATGATTTTTCTTCTATTAAAAATAACTATTTAGAAAGATATTCAATATAAACTTTCAATTAAATAAAATTATTAAAGGAAACGTTATCCTTTTCTGTGATTAACATTTAACAGGGAGGGAAAAGAAATTGATTTTTTTTTAATTATTGTTCCACAAACATTATATCCTATTTTAAAGCAAGAGAATATCTACGAATGAAATTACAAAACCTAAAACAACCAATACTGTAATAAATTTTTGTGATTAATTTGCGCTAGAAACTTCTACAATTGTCCCCAATCACTCATTTGATTTATTTTAAACACTATGTATGATATTTTTTGATATTTATAAGAGAACGCTGAATAAGCAAATATATTGTAAAAAATAATTGTAACTCCCTACTTTATTCACTTAATATTTGACTTTTATAACAAAGCAAATTTTTACTGGTATTTTCGAAATATTTTTTCTTAAAAAGAGTACCTATTTCAGCACGATGTTTAATATACCTTTTTTGCCTTTAATGTGTACGCAAAAATGGTTATATTTTGTAAAATTACAATGCATGCTATTGTAGTTTTTTTACTAATAACTGTTATAAATACCTGTTATTTTATGTTTTGCTGCATATTTTTTAATTGAAAATTATTTGCTAACTTTCTATTTTTACAATACTTATTGTAGTTTTTCTTTTTCCCTTTTTTTTTTTTTTTTTTTTTTTTTAAAAAAAAACTAATACCTGATATTACATTATATTTTATTCCATACTTTTTAATCGGAACTTAGTTGTTAACTTTCGATTTTTACATTACTTGATATTGTAGTTTTATTACTAATAACTGTTGTCAATACTTGTTATTACATTATGTTTCATTGCATATTTTTTAATTTAAAGTTATTTGTTAACTTTCGATTTTAAAGTATATGTATTAATAATATTTGAAATTCAAAAATAAAAAAAGGCAATATGGACATTGTTTCGTCTTACTCGTTTCAAGAATAAGAACTTTTTCATTCACTTTCTAGGAATAAAATTTTTATAAGGCCTTAAAAAACAAACTTTTTTTTAATTATTATCAGATTTGTCTTTATTTCATATGTATTCAAGTTCCCGGCATTTGTATAAACAAAAAATTTAACTAATTTTAATTAAATTTGTGTTAAGCCAGGGATGGGCAAACTACGGCGGAACCTTCCGGCGGGCCCGAGTTGGCCCGCCGGAAGGTTCTATCCGGCCCGTGGATAGAATTTTAATTGGCCGGTCAGAGGCAAATTAATAGAAATATTCATATATTATACATCCATCTCCTTTTCTACTTTGTTTAAATATTATATTTTTTATTCCTTTTTTTTTTCAAAGAGCTGGTAAAAAACTACATTTTGAGTTCGAACGCAGATTTCAAGATTTCAGTGCCATTCAAGCAGAATTGGATGTTTTTACCATGCCATTCAACGTAAATTGTGAAGCAGTGAGGTCAGATTTGCAGCTTGAATTAATTGAGTTTGAATTGAACAATCATCTCAAGCAATTGTTTCTAAATATGCCAAAGTTAGAGTTTTACAAATCATTATCGAAAGTAAGTTTCCCAAATGTAATATCTCATGTCCAGAAAATCAGTGCTATGTTTGCTTCATCTTATATATGTGAACAAGTGTTTTCAACTATGAACTTTAAAAAGAATTATTTCAGAAGTAGACTGACAGATGAGCATTTCGCCTCGTTCCTTAGAATCAGTACATCTCACCTCAATATAAGGAACTTTTAAAAACGAAATTTCATTCATCTCATTAATATATTATATTGTATATTGTTTTTAAAATAACTTTATTTTTTCGATTTTTGGCCCGAGATGGAAAAAGTTTGCACATCCCTGTGTTAAGCTCAAAATATAGTTTTTTACTTTATCTGGGTATTGAAAACTTCGAAGTAATAATACAATAAAATATTTTGCATAAAAACAATTTAAAAAAAGTAAAAAATATTGAAGACATTTTTGTATTATTTCTGTGTTTATATTTAGAGATTTTATTCAGATGCGATTCAGGGGCCTACAATACACATATTTGATTTCTTGATCAAAGGCTATATGTATGTTAGGTGATTAGCCTCGAGTTTAGTTCTCAAGTTTTATCGACCCATTGAAGGGATCCAACCAGAGGACGCATAGAGAGCACTACGCCATCTCTCCTCAGAAAAAGGGTTCAAAAATCACTGAAAACAAAAAGTTATTTCGACTCTTCATCTTAGGATATTTTTATATATTTCAGAAAATAGAGTAATGTTTTATCGAATACACACATATTTATTTCATAATATTGAAAGTAAGTATTTATATGACTGTAAATATATTCTTAATTGTTATTATATAAGAATCACGAATTACCTAATACAACAAATATATTTTCCTATGTAATTTATTCTATGACATTATATATCTATATGTTGAATCTGAAAATAAATAAATATGAAGAAGTAAAAAATAAATAATAATCAATAATTAATAATAATCGAAAATAAATAAATATAATGAAGGTATTTTGAAAAATAATTACTTAAAATTTTTTTACGATTTCTAATTTTCAATTTTATTTCTTATAAAATAACATTAATTTGAATGTTTGTATTAATACATATTAACGTAACAGTTATATTAATTTATATATTAACGTGTTACCAGGAGGAAATAGGTTTTCAAAGATAAATTTAATTTAGCAAAAATAATATTTATATATATTATTTTTTAATGATATGTTCAATTCCCTTAGCTTTGTTCGAAACGCTACATGAATGGTCAAACAAATGGTCTAAAAATATTCTTTCTATTCCCCCGAAGAGTGTCTCTATAAGAAGAAAATGGAAATAAATGGAATCAACGTAATGCATTGAAAAATATACGATGGAATGCAATGAGAAAAATATATCAAATACAGAAGAATATACATTAAATACAGAAGAATAGGGTTGTCAAAAGTAATAAGAAAAATTACTACTTATAGAGACACTTTTCGGGGGTTATAGTACGAATATTTTTAGCCTTTTGTCTTTCGTGTTAGTGAGAAAAGAGTGCCTTATCTGCATAGTTGATATCTCCCTCCTGATGAAGACGTCGTCCCTAAGCTCTTTCCTTAATTATATTATATTACACTGTTTTTCTTGATTTTGTCTTATTGATATTAAATTGTATAGTTTCTTCTTTGTCTTATCTTGATCTTCTAAATACATGCTATTTAATTTATATCGGCAATTCTTTCAATAGCTGCTTTTGAGCTGGTTTGATTGCCTACAATATTGTTGTTTGATATTGTATTTGCTTTTCCTATACATTGTATTTACTGCTTTATATAATATTATATATATATATATATATATATATATATATATATATATATATATATGTTTACATTTAAATACCTTTATGTGTTCAGTTATTTTTAAAAAATAAAGTGTGTCAAGTTTTTTTTACTCGTATTGCTCTACTTTAAAAATTCATTAATGTAATTGATAAGCTGTATTTTAAAACAATTATGTACACACCATTTTAGTTCACTTAAATATAAAATAAGCAATCTTGGAGTGTTTTACGTTTTCCCTTTGCTTTCCCATTTATGGAAAAATAAATACTAAAAAATGAAAGTAATTACTTAAAGAAATATTTTTTACCCAATATTTTTTTAATTGTAGCAGTAAAAAAATTATATAATTGCAATTATTCTTCCAGTAAGCACGAAAATTATGCATTTATTTTTATAAAAGTTGGTGAAAATTAAAAAATTACAAATTTAAATTTTTTACATTTCTACTGGATGTAAAAAATGAAATGTTGTTGTATATTTGATTTGTAATGTCGTAACAAAGTTTATGAAGGAATTCTTCTGATTGTATTGATCTTATCATCATTTTGATCTGATCTAAATTTTCTCTGATTCTATTCAATGATGGTCAAAAGATATTTTGCAAATACTAGGAAAAGACACACATAAGTTTACAACATAAGAAATCTTCGAAATAAAATTCTCTTTTATATAATATTTTATACAGCTATGATATATTTTGAAAGAAACTAAGAGCGATTAAATTGATAGTTATTTTAACTACTTCAATTTTAAAAAATAAATGATGCTTCAGCATTATCTAATAAAAAAATGTCTAAAAGGAAGAGAGATTAATGAGATTTTATTGGAAACAGTGAAATGATGTAAATTATTATCGCACTTTGGAAATGAAAATAAGATTTTGCAATTAATTTGAGAAGTTCAAAAATAAAGAAAATCTACTGTAAGAAATGTTAAATAGACGCCTTTTCCCATTGGTTTCAAAGAATTAATCATAACCAATTCGGAGCATTTGAAGATTGTTCAATGATAATTATGAAAAAAAAAATGATATAATATAAGCACAGTGAAACATCCAAAATAGAAATTTTCTAAAGAATAAAATCCTATTCGTAGGTCAGTGAGATTATCTTTGGATTATTTTTTTCTAGTCGTAAACATTTAAGACTTGCTTATTGATTTAAATGGACAGTGGGATTTTCTTTAAAGTGAAAGTGTTTGGAGCTTTCTCTACCTAGATTTAATAGCCGAAATGGCACACCAAACTTCATATTTAGACTAATCAAGACACGGGAAAAAAGATTCAGTAAAAAAAAAATTTAGTTCCAAAAACTATCACTAGGGCATTTTGTGGTGCTTTGCAATGTATAAAATGAGAGAAAAAAAGAATACTAACACATACAATCGTACAGTTAAATTATTAATGTTTGTTTACTGCATTAACTTCCCCGGTGAGGAATTAGACCCCATTCAATGTGAAAACCTTTCTCAGAAATAACAATAATAAAATACGCTTTTCTGGTTCGAAATTCCCGAAGAGCTGGGGATGAATTTCATATAATACAGCTTCACTCATTTTACGTCTAAATACCAAGTTCGGTGGTATTTTGGCTATTAGATGGAACTACAGAGGTCACTGTCGCTTCAAAGAATATCACCCTGTACATCGCTAAAAGCAGTCCTGTTTTAACCCTTCTTTGCATGATTTTTTTCTTTATTGGTGAAATTAATCAAGTTGATATAATTCATGTTCAAAATTAGAAAAAATGTTCAAAATTCAAAATAAGGAAAAATGGTTAAAAAAATATTAGTATATATTTATAGTATAAATTTAGCAAAAAACAATATGATAAAAATTTCCATCATCATCTAAAGTTAGATCATTAGCTTAGTACTAAATAGAAATATAAGAGGAAAATAACAGAAACACGTGTTACAAACCTTTCTTCCACTCATTTTCAATTTTTTAGCAATAGAAACTCTAATATAATAAAACAAAATTATAAACGAAATCATACGTTTATTGCAACTACAACAAACAGCGGAATGAGACAACTTTAAGCACTGATAATGACACTTGTTTATTTTTGACAGCTATGTTTCTTTTTATGCAATGGACACTAAAAAGTTATCCAAACACGATCAACTTAAAGTGAACTTGTTCTTTTATATAATTTTTGGGCATTATAGGTTATGATGGAAATTTCCACCATTATGCAAAGAAGGGTTAAGGGAAGGTTAAGCCTATCAGCTGCATGAGAAAGAATGATGGGGGAGTGAAGTGATGGGTGGACAGGAAGCAAGGACGAAGCCAATACTTGACTATCAACCCCAGAGGTACTTAGATGTCATTACAACTTATTAAATGAGCCCCAGCAGTCAGTGTACAGGGCGGATCATCCCTGCGGTCGGAGTTTGAAAGCATTTCCTTGCGAAAGCACAAGGCCAGCGAAGACCCTCAGAAAACACAAGTGCACACACTCCTTATTCATCATTGTGTGGAATCGAATCCGAAAAGCGCTGAACCACACTGTCATTATATTTCAGCTGCCTTTAAAATAATTTAAGCGATGCGGAGTTAGTTTACAGAACCACCATGTGTGTCTCTCTTAATAGAAACCCAGCTTCATTCAGGGTTACAAGGGCGTTTTTGTCACTTTCTATCCACCGTCGAGGTGAGCTGTTTGCGGGGCGCATTAACATTTAGAGAGGGCGTCCATCAGGAGTCGAATCTCGGGGCGTTTTTTATTTGAATAAACGGGAGACAAATGTTGGGACACACGTGAGGCATTCCTAATCGAGTTTCGACGCTGGAGATGGGAAAAAATGGATTGCGCGCTCTCCCAAATTGAATTGCCAGGGGCGAGGGAAAGAAAAAAGGAATCTTCACCGGAAAAATAATATTTCTCTCCGCAACATCATATGAAAAAGGCGGGGCAGATACATCCCTTTCAGGAACGAGTTTGGTTGTTTCAGTGCTGCTTTTAAGAAATCAGACTAGTTTTTTCGGGGTGTGTATTCTCGGGCTACACCAAGGATGATAAACTGCAAAACTGATTTGACTGACATGAACTCTTCGCTGACTGGATACTCGACTTCAGTTCAGTCTTGCTTTGAGTCCAGATTGAAAAAAAAGTGCAAATCCTCACTTTTTTCACGATTGAGTCTGATAAAAAAATCTTTGGGATTCCATCTTTTCCACTGCCATGTCAAAAGATATTATTTATGTTTGTACTCTTCAGCGCAAAAGAGACGACGTAAGCATTTTAATGAAACGCTGTTTAACACGAAATTTTCTCTGTTGATGATTTAGATTATTCTATTCATTATTATATTATTCTATACAAATTATGATGATTATTTTATTCTATACAAATCTTATGTCAGTTTTAACTTAGTGAAATGATCTTCATCACTTCAGTGATTGGCCTTCTTATACATAGATGCATAATTTTGAAACCACCGCTGCATAGTAAAGGAAAGGTCTTACTCTTGAGTTATTCAGTGTAAGGGTAAAATATATATATAATATTAATGAATATTTTAAATTTAATATTATAAATATATAATATTAATTAACTATATAATATTAAATTTAAAATAAATTAAAGTTACCAATAAGTTATAAAATTCGATTTATTTATTATACTGTATACACACACACATATATATATTGAAGTTTATGAATATTTCCTAATCTTTCCCAATCACTGAAGTCAAATGCTTTTCTGAAAACTCTAACGTCAGCGAATTCTCGAGTACTTTTTACAGCCCTCCTAAAGGAAGCACAATCAAAACAAAATAATAGAAACTTCCTGCTTTTGTGAAAATCTCTCAAGCTAAACTACTTAATGAAATGATTTTTTGGAAATTACCTCTTATTGCCATCTATTCAAATGCATTATTTCATCAGAAATTGAATCCAAATGTTAAGTAGTTGTTTCGGAAAGTTTTTCTAGCATTAATACCTTCTCTGGAAATCTTCCTATTAATATTAGTTGTATCTGTCGTTCTCGTTACCAGAAAGTGGTGAGTTCGAAACAGAAGTTCGCCAGGCAAGTTATTAAAAAAAATGCTTTATATTTTAAAGTCAGTTATCATTTTAGATATGTCATAAAGGAAAATAATTTAAACATTTTTTATATTAAATTAACAATTTCGTAAATTAGGTAATTTCAGATGAAGCTTTATCAGTTTCACTTATTTGTGTAATTAATAACATTGGGGCATTGCGGAAAAATCATAAGAAGAAAAACAATTGAATTTAATTTATTCGTGATTAAAAATATTCAGTTGATAAAATGTGTGAGGAAAATTTCATGTTTTAGGGTTTCCTGCGTCATTTTGCCTGCTCACCGTCTAACTTTGTCTGCCATCATCAACATCTGTCGAGTTTTCCTGAAGCTATTTTATGAAAAATTCTTGAGTAATAGAGGCGAAAACAGAATCTTGTGGATATACAGTAGACGCTGGTTTACGAGCAATTTTACGTCCATAGACGCAAAGATAATTTAAGAACTAAAAATTTGAAAATTCTCTTTCTTCCAATTCATTTTAATGCCACTTTTTCTTGGGTTTAATGTTTTGTTTTTCAGTATCTTTTGCTTTCTTTTTATTTTATTGCTCCAAAACTCAGATTGCATTGGAAAACTCTTGGAATCCTTTCCCCTTCTTATTCATCAGTAACTTTAAGTCTCAAGAACTTGTGCGATTATGAAATTGACTCTCTCTATACTTATCAATGATGTGGATGCAGAAAACGGGTTGAATCTTATTTGGGCTCACTC